>VCJG01001816.1:82548-100410 GCA_024140375.1 Backusella westeae | reverse complement strand
AAAAAAAAAAAAAAAAAAAAAAAACATTAACCCTTCTTTAACAAAAGAAAAGGGGGGAGGTTCTCTTTGAAAAGTTAGACTTGCCGATGATTAGGTCTCAGTTAAATGAATAGCATGCATTTTTAACTTATAGTGCTTATGTTACCCTATTTATTGCATCATATGACGGTGTTGTGATTGCATGTTTTATCTACAGCTATAATATCCGCTTTCTCAGAGAGTCTTTACGTTATCTTCAGGAATTAGTCATCCGTTTAATAAGAAACAAATATTTTCTTTTTAATAAATAGTTGTAATGATACTAAGCGGATATAAACAAATATATTAGAAAATGGGTTTCTCAACAAACATTTTCTTAAGATTCCCCAAAAATTTTTATAAATGCACAGATGTACACTACTATCGCTTAAAAACACCTGGGCATAATAAATAAGGTCCGTTATATACTTTTTGTTATTAAATTTCACTTTAATGGAATTATCTGGAGATCAAAAATACTTTTTCTAATTCCAACCTTTTTGCCTTTTTCGTTATTTACAAAGTAAACCAATGAAAAACAATCATTGTAACTTCGATTCCAGAATTCACCCAACAAAGAAATGGTAGCAGTGCTAGGCTTTAAAAGCAGATAAAGAGACTCTTTTTTAAAAAAAAGGTTTTTTGTTGAATAACTTAAAATAGTAACATTCGTATATTTGTCAAGACTTATTTTTAATAGAGTCGCTTTTGTGATCAATAAAAAAACAACAACACACGACCTATACAAGTCAGCGCATGCATATATATGGTTCCAAATCTAGATCATTGACATTTTTCCTAATAGCGATTTTTTGGAGTTAATATTTGTTGTTTACTTTTATAAGGAAGCCTCCTGACTTTTTCGTGTCAATAGACGACATCCACTCCGAGCATACTACCTGTTGTTTTTGTTTGTTATGACCCGCTTGGATAAAAGAGTTATGAACCTCATGAACCAACACCCCAAATACCAAGGTTTTATGCAACTTTTTTTTTTCTGAAGGAGCCTTTTAACTTTATTTCCCCTTTGAGGTCATACGGTTGTCTACTGTCAACGTTAGAGTCATCTAATATCGCCCCACATTTTATGTCAAGGAAATAACATTATTAGAAATCCCTTTTTTGTTATAAACCAAAGAGTGTAAATAAAGATCATTCAAAACTTCATAATATGGTTAGTTTTATCATTTTCATACGTTTTATAAAATCCAAACCAACCACTCACGGAGAAGTACTAGTTTTAGAAAAAGGAACCGTTCAGTTTAAGCTAACTTCAAATGTATTGACTATATCCGAGCTTTAATAAATTTTAAAGTTTAAGCAATTTTGCTGCCACTATGAATGGCTCATATTTCGTTAGTGATACAGAGACGAACTTTATTATTATTGAGCAAAAGCCAAGATTATCAGGGAGAGGATGTCTAGATGAATTATACACCAGTTAGGTTCCCGATCCAGGATATAAATATCCTAAAACAAGGAAAGAGACATAGACACAACATATGTCAACACCTTCAAGGAAGAGGGACCATCCGGATGTTAGGTTGTTGAGGTGTGACAAAAGGTCAGTTTTTGGGTTGTGGCCCATGATGAGGACGCTAAGTCTGTGGGCAGGCTAGCGTATAAACCTAAGAGCCTTAGAAACTGTACCATGTGAGAATGAACTGAAACAAAATGGCTTGAGGGTTACTCACTTTCTGCTCATAATCCAAATAAACTACATCTTAAAGAAAAAGCCAAAGGTTTTTTGCGTCCAAAAATCATTTATTCAAACGGCGATAAAGATACCCACGTACAATGGCACTTTCCCCTTTCTTTGGTTAAGAAAAAGTAGGTCTATAATGTTCATGCAGTAGAACGTCAGCCCACTTGGACCTCTCATTTCATCTTGAAACGTTTCAATCTTTTTAATATTTATTTCACATTCCGTATTATCTATTTTATCTTCTTTCTTTTCTCTAAAGAATTTTTTTGTACTATTTATTTTGTATTTTACTATTTATTTATTGTTTTATTAAAAAAAAAGAGAGAGATCACAAAAATTATTATTTAATATGACTTCTACTGCAGTAAGGTAGATGATATAAAGTGGAACACCAACGACAAAAATAATAACAATAAATTATATATTTAGAGTCGCCTTACGTGTTCGCCCCTTAACCGAAAAAGAACATCTATCCAACTGTACAGAATGTATATCATTTATACCAAATGAACCTCAAATACTTATAGGAAAAGATCACTCGTTTACCTATGATTATATTTTCGACACTCGCTCATCACAGCAATCGATTTACGAGAAATCTATTGTTCCTTTAACAGAAAAATTTGTAGAGGGGTAAAATGTCTGATATTTATTTTCATGTGAAAAGTTGTTAGAAACTAAATCATGACCTTTTCTCCCTTATAGTTTCAACGCAACCATCTTAGCATACGGGTATGCCATTGTCTTTTCTTTCTTTTTTTTTTTTAAAAAAATCATATTAGGAATAATAAATATTAATAACAAAATCACAGCCAAACAGGTTCAGGAAAAACTTTTAGTATGGGAACTGCTCTTGATGAAAATTTAGATTCAGAGCACCAAGGTAACAGATCTAGATGAATTAAATCTTTGAAGCCCCCATTTCTTAAAAAAAAAAACAACTTACATAGGTATCGTTCCTCGATTTATCTATGATTTATATAAACGTCTTGAAAGCAAGAAGCAATCCACTTCCGAATACGACTATCGAGTGTATGTCACCTTTTTGGAATTATACAATGAAGATCTCGTCGATTTACTCAATATACAGCACTTCTCAAACGCACGAAGAAGAACAAATTCTGCCTCACCTTGCGAGGTACAGATCCGCGAAGATATCCACGGTGGCATTTACTGGAGCGGTGTACGTGAAGAACCGTGCTCGAGCCCTGACGAGCTTTTGCGCTATTTGGCAAAAGGGTCACTGTGTCGTACAACCGGATCCACCGATATGAATTCCGTTTCTTCAAGATCACACGCCATCTTTTCAGTTATTATCAAACAGCAAATGCCGGAAGAAGATCAAACGGTACCTGGATCCGAATCTAAACAAACTGTCACGAGTAAATTTCATTTTGTCGATCTTGCCGGTTCTGAAAGGGTAAGATGCATAAATAAAATAATAAATTGTACTGAACTAACATACGACATTTTAATGTATGTATTTTTAGTTGAAGCGTACAAACGCTCAAGGTGACCGTGCGCGCGAGGGAATTTCTATCAACTCTGGTTTACTTGCCTTGGGTAACGTCATCAGTGCTCTCGGTGACGATTCGCGAAAATCATCCCATGTCCCCTATCGAGATTCAAAACTAACAAGATTGCTTCAAGACTCACTTGGCGGAAACTCGCAAACCCTCATGATGGCCTGTGTCTCCCCCTCAGACTCCAACTTTGTTGAAACGCTCAGTACATTAAAGTACGCAAACCGTGCACGAAATATAAAAAACAAAGTCACCATCAACCAGGAATTTGCAGGTTCCTCTGTCGAAGTCAATCAACTTAGATCTCAAGTGGCACGATTAAAAATGGAGCTTAACCTTTTACGCTCATCAGGAAAGACATCTGATTTGATGATGGGCATGCTAAGTACAGATAATGGTACCAAAGCCTATCAAGAAGAGATTCAAAGATTGAAATCTAAAATCAGCTCCATGTCCGACGAAATCTGCCAAGTGACGACTGAACGCGATACTCTTCGCATGGAAAGAGAACTCACTGAACATATGCAATCCGTAGATTGGTCGCAGTACCAAACCGCTGCTGACGTGGAGATGGGAGAAGCTCCAGCCTTAAAGAGTTTGCCTATCATTGGCCAATACCAAAAACAGATACGCGACTTGAGAAATGAGCTTACCGACACACAGGAGAGACTTGCCTTCAGTGATTCCATGCGTGCACCTCTCATGCATGCCATGACCATGGCAAATAAAAGCACAACGCCAAGTTCATCCTTCAGAACAAACCACTTGAACCGAAGTGGTTCGCCCACACAGAAAAATGCAAACAACCGTAAAAGAGGAGTTGGAAAAAAGAGACGCACTATTAATGGTAGTACAACCACATCTCGTAACATTACGTTTCGTTCTACAAGACGCTCCAAGGTACCCAACGCTGGTCCCAAAAAACCCATGATGATGAGCAACGATAGCGAAGATATCGAGAAATGGTTACAAGAAACCATTGGTAACTTTAATACCTCGGAATCTTCTGGTCTTCGCGTCGAGGCAAAAAGCTCTATTGAAAATGCAAAGTCGCAAATTGATAAAGCATTAAAAGTATTGGATGATTTTAAGGTAACACACATAAAATAGACTTTTTTTACGCTCCCCTAAAAAGACGAAATTAACTAAAACTTTTGTAACACACACCCAGAACAAAGAGTTTGAAAATGATCAGGTATTTTTTAGATAGAAAAGGCCTATTCATATCTTATGCTAATTCATTTTATAATATAGGTTGATTATAAATGTGATTTATTGGCCGATGATGAACTCTTTGATAAACTCAAATCTGAAGAGAACATGAGTATCTTTGGTGACATTGAAGATGCTAGTTCCAATGTAAGAGCGCCCCCTTCTAATTTTTATAAATGTATATTAAACTAATCATTTTAAAATATAGTCTGATGAACAAAGTCAAGTTCAGGAACCTAGCAGACCCGCACGCTCAAGAATGACATCTGTCGAGACCAGCTTCAGTTCCCTCATGGATGATAGTGAATTGGAAGAATACTGTGAAAAGAACCCTCAACTCCACCGTGTCCTTACCCAGATCCAATCGGACATCCAAGTCAACGAAGACCTTGTTGGCCAACTTGAAAGAACCGAAATTGAATATGGTCAAATGCGCAAGAAATTTGAAAAGAAGTTGTATTCGTTACGTGAAGAAATCCTTACCCTTCGTCAGCAGCAAAAGGAGGCTACCACACGTCACACATCCCTTGCACAATCCAAGGATGCTGTGGTTGCTCATCGTGAAAAACTCCACATGAACGATGTGCGTCATGCATACGAGGCCAAAATGAAGACACTGATGAGTCAGCTCTCTGATTTGCGCCGAAAATACACTGTTACCTCAAGCACCATCCAGTCCTCGCGTAACCAAAATGAAAGCATGCTTCGTGCTCTTCGTGTCAGCGTTGAAAGTCTCAAGGATGAAAAGCGTCGTATGGTCAGAAAGATGAAGAATGAAGCTGAACGTGTCAAAGAACAGATGCATAACCATGAACGTGAAATCCAGCAGTTACGCAGACGTCAAATGAAAGATGCCGAGACCAAACGTCGTCTTGAAAGAGAGGGCAAGCAGTTGCATCTTATCCTTCAAAAGAAGACGGATGAATCTGTCATCACCGGCGAGAAGCTTAAGCGTCTTATTCAAATTTTGAAAAAGGCCGTACGTGAAGGCGGTGTTCTTGATGAAAAATCGCTTGCCAGCTGTGGCTCCATCCTGGATGTCGGTAATGCCCTTGTTCAATACTCACACGTCAACCGTCTCTCTCGTAAGCGCAAGGCTCCAAAGAAGAACCGTATTCCTCTTCAGGAACGTGCTGCCAAGAAGAAGCAGTTGCTCGATCAAGCACTTGCTCAGTTTATTCAAGGAAAACAAGCTGTAGAAGAAATGAAGCAGTTGCTTTCCAAGAGAAACGCACTTGCTCAAAAGAAGTCTGAGTACTTGTCTGAGCGAGAAATGCTTTTGATTGATCAAGACAGACAAAGCTACACCATTGATCGTGCCATCACCCAAGCCATTGATGATAATATTGAAACCGTAGAGGCTGAAATCTCCTACTTGAATGCTAGAATCCAATCCATTCATAATGACGCTGCTAACGAAATCATGCAAGAAGATGAGGCTGATCCTGTTGTGGACATGAGCTCTCGTCCAGAAAAGAGAGTTACCTTTGCTGACAAGATGCCAAACGGAAAGAAAGACCCTGAAGATGAATGGCTCGATATGGATGCCTTGGAAGAAAGCTATAGTATTTCTCCAAATGCTAGTCCTGAACGCTGTATTGATATCATTGAAAAATTGCTCAAGTCCATTACTGCAGATGAATCCAGTCTCATCATGGAGAACATGGTGGATGACATCCTCTTGCTTCGTATTGAAGATTACAATAGTAAGATGACCTTCCAACAGCTCGAGAAGACCGCCCAGGATCTGAGATGTACATTATTCGTTATGAAAAAGGCCGCGATTGAAACCACCATTGAAAACGAAAAGAAGATCAAGAGACTACAACAAGGATCCCGACGTACATCTTTGTCTAACCTTTCTCTCAAGAGTGGAAACCTCCAATCATCTATTCACACAGAAGATGGAAGCGATTCGGACTCAGCCATTGATCTTTACCCAGAAGAGCAGTATCAACATATTGAAAACATGTTTGATAAGATCTACAATGACGGTATCAATGGAAATATTTTGAACTCTTCATGGAATGAGTACCACATCAGTCGACCTACTTCACCTACCATGGAGGTTGCACCCAGTCCCAAACTGAGACCACAAATTCCTCAAGCCCTATCTGGTAAATTAGGTGTGAATGCTCCAATGAAGCCTTCCACATCACCACTTGCCAACCGCCGTAATTCCAATTCATCTCCTGAGCAATTCTTGCAACAGTTACCTCAGGCATTTGCCGGTAAATTGGGTGCACATGCCCCCATGAAGCCCTCTACATCTCCACTCGTCCATCGCCGCAATTCCATGTCATCCCCCGAGCAATTCTTACAGCAATTACTTCAGACACCAAAGGATGTCCGCCCACCACCCTCACCACGCATGAAGCCTGCAGAGTTCGCACGTTATCAGGCAGATCGTGAGTCGTCTACTTCCTCCATTCGTAGCCGAAATCCTCGAAGAACATCCATCCAATCGGACAGCGGCTCCTTACCTGCCATTTATCCCGGTAACCAGAGCCATAAAATGACCCGTGCTTCTTCAGGAAGCAAGTTGCCATCAAATACCGATATGACTGGTGTTACCTCCAACACAAATCCTCCCGCGGCTATCCTAAATAGACGTAGAGCGTTTTCATTCCAACAACCTGCATCACCCACTCCCACCAATATGAGACGACGATCACTCTTGCGTGAGATGAGCTACGGATACGAAGAGCCCAAATCGCCTCAAAAACAGTATTTCGCTCAGGACCTGGGAAATGCTAGAGACTACACCAATGGTACCTCGTTGATCCCCGCATTCAATAACACGGTGCTTGCAAATCAAAACAGACCCCAATCCGTGCTCACACTTCCCACACAACCCAAGCCCACCAGGGCCACGGCATTACCGCTAAGAAGGGACAGCTCCCCAAGCTGCTCATACGAGCTCCGTCGCTCTTCTGTGAACAATGTGTTTGATCGATTGTCCTCTGGACACACACAAGCTTCTCAGGCAAAGGCCAAGAGTAACAATTATCGGTACTCTACAAGTAACATTGAAGATTTAAAACGACAGTGGAATAGTAGTGATATGGAAGGCGAATACGCCATGTAAATTAAACCCCCCTCTAAATATTTTTTGTATTCCCTTAAAACTTTTGGGATTTTTCTTGAAAATAAATTATTTTGTTATTGTATTCTATTTTAGGCGATTGTTTATTTTTATAAAAAGAAAATGTTTTTTTTTAAAAAAAAACTGTTTTGATCCTCCCTTTCGTAACAATGAATAAAACAAAGAATACTCAACACAAACTACATGCTCCGGAGAATGTAAAATAAAATGTCTAACTTGTGAAATATTTTGCTTATTCGTTTCAAAAATTAGAGTCCAAACGTTTGGCAAATGGATCTATTGAAAGCAAAGGAAGGGCTTTCCCCAAGACCACGCAAATGTATTTTGTTATATGTTTAGGAAATATTTATGTACTCAATGCACTTTTCTTTTAGCTGTACGTGAACGGGCTTCATTTTTTGATGAGCCTTTACAGAAAAACACAAACAAAATGTAAATACAAAGACAATCCCCTTTTTTTAAGGTTCATAACCAACTTTCTTTCATTCTATCTAAAAGGCATCATATAAAAACTGTTACAAATAGTGATAATAAACCAAAAAAGGTATTTATATAGATCTCTCTCTTTCGGAGAAAAATCAATGCATAAGGAATACATCATACTAGAATCCTATTCGTGGTGAAGGCAAAAGTAGGAACTCTAAATGTTTTCTTTTAGGTATTGCATGAAAAAGGCAACACTCCCAAAAACGAAGAACCGGCTTTTATAAAAAGAGGCCCGGATGCTCTTAAAAACGTTAATAGTGCTATCAATAAGGAAAGAATTGCAATGCTTACAGCCAAAATGGAACGGAAGGCACCACCTCCAAAACCGCCCAGACAATTAAGCTTAGTTAACCAAGATTATGTAAGTAATTTGTATTTTGAATTTCTGTAAATCCTAACCATTTGGAAATCCATAGAAACTGGCGAAGAGTGACAGCAAATTGGAGAGCACATATGATGCCCCAAAACAACCGCACATTCCTCATTACACTCCTTTCACGCTGGCCGATTTGGAAGCAACCGACTCTGAATCTTCATACTCAAGTGATGAAAGTGATAGTGGTCATGAATTCTCCATGAAAACCTTGGATAATACAAGAGGTCCCTTGGATCAAGGCAAGAAGAAGACAGTTTCTTTCAGTGATAAAGTAACGATTATTCCTGATTATATCTACAAAGAGGAAGAATGCAACGAGAAGAGGAACTCGGTACAAACCATCATGTCCAATTTCAACAGCAATATTAAAATGAATGCCAAAAAGCGAGAGAAAAATAAGCCAATAAAAACACCGCCAAGTCCCCAGCGATTATCCAACAAATTGTTGGATTTTTTTCAACAAAAGCGTATTTTTACCTCTGAAAAAACACCATCATCTAACCTAAAAAGTCATACTGATACAGCACCAGAGCCTTTGACACATGTAAGTAAATAATACATGATAAATATTAGAGTTGAACTGATAGATTTTATCATTGCGGGTCGCCTTATAGTTGACCAAAAGTAGACCAAGAAAGCCATCAAGCATGAGAAAATCTCGTGAAGTGAAGGTGGTTTTGTAAAACGGAGACCATTGATGAAGTGATTTTATATCTAAAATCAGGGAGAGAAGTATATTTGTGTAGTAAATAATTCACTTTTAATAAATAAAAGAAGAAGAAAAAATACCAATACCTGTAATCGTGGACTCTTTTGCATATTTTATAAATATGTATCGACTTTTTAAGTGCTATGATTGGTCCAGAATGGTATAAAGTGGTCAATTTGAAAACCAAGGGTGATGTAAAATGTTGTTTAGCGTAAGTAACAATGAGGAAATAAACCAACTTGATAGCATGTGTTCTTCTTGGAACATTGGCTTAATATCATCTACACTCGTATTTCAAGTGTGAATGTCTTATAATGAAAAGCTCACCTGTGTGTGGCTTAGTTTAATTTGCGAGTGAGTTTCATTGACTATTTTTTTTAACTACGCGTATTGAACTTGTATATTTATTTTTTCAACTTTTTCTTCTCTCTCTTTTTTTTTTACATAAACTCATGTCGTTCTCATTTGGAGCAAACACCACAGGAAATAATTCGTTTGGAAGTGGTGCCTTTGGCGCTACTTCAAATGCTGGCTTTGGAGCACCTGCTGCAGCTACAACAACCTTTGGAGCACCAGCAGCTTCAACCACAACAACCTTTGGAACACCAGCTGGAGCTGCCACAGGTTTTGGTGCTCCCGCCGCTTCAACAGGCTTCGGTGCACCTTCCACAGGCTTTGGAACGTCAACCGCAACCTCTACTTTTGGAGCACCTGCTACTTCCACTACAGGACTCTCCTTTGGTGGAACAAGCACCACCCCTTCTATTGGAATAACACCAGCTGCATCAACAGGCCTTACCTTTGGTGCTAATCCTGCCGCCACCTCAACGTTTGGTACATCTACAGCTGGTACTGGTTTGACTTTTGGCGCCAGTTCAGCTCCTGGTGCAACACCCTCACTTTTTGGAACAGCACCTACAACAACATCCGCACCATTCGGCACGACCACAAATTCAGGCTTCTTTGGTGCCAAACCCGCAGCAACAACAGGCTCGTCTCTTTTTGGCGGTGCTGCCAAGCCAGCCTTTGGAGCAGCAACAACAACAACAACAGGTGGCCTCTTTGGAAGCCAACCCACAAACACCCTTGGAGGAGGCTTTAATAACGCAAATACCACATCAGAACAAGATCGAGATTTAATGATTTGGCAATTTCTTATTAAATCTGAACAGGAGGCACAAAATGCCACTGTTGACCTGCTTTCAAGCGCAGAGGGCAGTCGACCACACAATTTATGGCAAGCACTGGGCAATTTTCAAAAGAAATGGGATCTTAAATCATCAGATTGCGCATTCAGATACTATTTTTATAACGTTGTTCCTGCCAAGGATGTTCACCTTTATCAGAAACCAGCAGACCATGATCCAAGAGCATGGGAAGAGGCTCAAAAGGCCAACCCCGATCCAACAACGTAAGGAATTCTCTGTGTTATGCATGTAGAATATACTAATAAGCGTTTATGAATAGAATGGTACCTGCATTGGCTATTGGTTTTGAGGATGTGATGAAACGTATGGATCAACAGGATCGACTAAGTAGCGCACATAATAATAAATTACAGGTAAAGAATCAAGGAATGACAAGAAACATCACGTAAAAACTTGACATCTTCTATTATTATTAAAGGAAATTGAAGAGAAGTTAAAGAAGTTGCAAGTAAAGGATAAATTAGCAACTGAAAAGAAACTAGCTGAATATAAGAAGAGACACATGGAACTTACTCAAAGAGCTCTCAAGGTTAGAAATCAACTATCCTTATCGTGAACTGTCTAACATTTAGCTTATAAATATCAGTTTGTGAAGCTTGTTCAACTTTTACGCCATAAAGGATACTCCATTACACCAGACGAGGAAGTCATGCGCACACGATATGAAAACATTCAAGACCACTTGCAGAGATCAGAGCAATTCCACGGCAAATTAACTCAAATGTGGGCTGAACTGCAGTTGATTAAGGAGTCTGGGAGAAAATATGGACAGCTTGGAGGTGTAGAAGGTTGGAGTTTGGTTAGTGAAGAGGATCAAGGCAGAATTGTCAAAGTAAGTAGTGCATCAATAGAAGAAGGGGATTAGATTTCCAATTGTCTTTTTTTTCGTTTGTTTAGATTCTTGAGGAGCAAGATAAGGGTATACAACATTTGGTTGAAGTGATTCAAGGGGATACAAAGGAGGTTGACGTACTTCAAGAGAAATGGAGCTCGCAGCCACAATAAATATAACCAAGCACATAAAATACATTTATAAATATAAAATCACAAAAAGAAATCGCAATTAAATCATAGTTGAGTACTTTTGGACATGTTGTTAATACTGATTTATTTTATTGGTTGTCTCTCTTTAAAAGATCGATTAAATCTGTTTTGGATTCCACCAAGTTGTGTAAGAGAGCAATAGTCTTGTCTTTTTCTTTCAACAGTGGTTGAATTTGTTGATGTTCCTTACGTAGATTTTCCATTTCCTCTTTTAATTTGGATTCTCTTCCAATTCGTTCTTCTCTTATAATATCCTCTGTTTCATTAGCTAATTGATAAATGGTTTTATCTATATTCATGATGGTTATTTTGCTGATATAAACTGAATTCATAAAATAACTTACTTCTATCTTCTTCCCGAAGATGAAAACCTTCTTGATTCAACTTTTTAACTTGTTCAAGCTCCTTTCCACTTTTAATGTACCATTCCAATGATTTGTATTTATCAAGTGGTACATCTAATCCATTTAAAAATTGCAAACCAATATTTGACATAGCAATCTCGAGCTTAACTCTTGCTGCCTTGAGATAATACTCCATAGCAGTCAAGTAATCTTGTGATACTCCATATCCATTATAATAGATGCATCCAATATTATTGTAGGCGTATGAATTATTTTGATTTACGGCCAGTCGATACCACGCCATTGCTTTAGAATAGTCTTGTTTTTTATCCTTATATTCAACACCGATATCTCGGAGTGCTTTACCATCATTATGCTTTGCCTTGTTGATTATATCAACAGCAACAGCAATTCCATCGTCTAATGTCAAGCAATATTGCATTAGCTAATGAGAGTATTTACTATTATGCGTTATTATGAGTTACATTCTAAATAAGCAAAAAGTTGTTCCTTTGTAAGTGTACTGTCGGTGTTAAATGACATATTTAATATAAAACAATCGAATTTTAAAAAAGAAAGACAATTGTCTACTGAAAGAGAAAAAGAAGACTCTTTTAAGGACAAGTGGGTTTCTCTATTCTTTTTTTAGAAGACGCCATTTAATTGATTAGCAACATAAACAAGCAACAAACTGCCTTTTGTCTAGTTCTGAGCAATGCTCTAAATATTTTAGTGATAATTACCATTTGAAAATGTAAGTAGTGCACTCTTTATTAAGTTTCGATTTTTTAGAACATAAACCTACTCATTGGTATGTTATCGTATCATTTGTATGTATCTTCAACTTCATTAACTATCTAAGAAGTGAATTAGATACGATATCAATACTATTATCATTTTAAATATTCACATGAGCTGTAAGAAAACTTGAATGAGTTATCTTAAAATTAAAACTCCAACCCAAACAAGCTACGTTTAAAGGATGTCATATCTTGTAAATCAATTCTATATTTATTTACGTTCATACTTGCAGATACCATATGATATATTAATGATTATATAGAAAATAAGCACAAATCAGAATCATCTTCACTTTTGATTATGCGATAAGAGATGTGAGAAAATATTGACTATTGACTTACAAAAAGAAACACTTTAAAATTGTCGAAAAGTAACAGCTTTAATTAAGAGCTCTAAACAGAAAGGCATTTTGTATTCTTTTATTGCTTCAACCTGTGGAGAAGTTTGATATTTGTAAAATATATATATACATACAAACGATATGCATCATAGTAGTTTTTTTAGCTTTTTTTTATTAATGAAAATAACTTGACATGTATTTTAGATAATAAAATACTTTTCATAAAAATTTTTGAACAGTATTCCAGTAAGATTAAATGTTAAGTAGTTGCATAGGAACAAAGGAATCGAATCAGAAAAATAATCCCATGATTTCACGCTTCTTCTGGCTTTCTTCGTCGTTGTTGTTTAAGATGGTGTCTGTTTCACTTTTTTCGCTATCGATGATGGATGCAATTTCATAATCTACAATATCTTGTAACGAAATTGATTCTTGAATGACCTTACGATACTCCTGTATTTTGCAATTTAGCTCTCGATTCGTCTGTTCTATATTATTGAATCTTTGAATGTCTCGCTTTAAAACGTCGTTTTCATTGGTTTTGGATTGCACCAGGTTTTGAAGAGTGTCAGTTGTTAGGCGCAACGCTTTTATGACCTCGTCTTTGTCTTTTAAGTGTTGCTCAGAACTAGCGCTTGATTGTTTTAGTAATTCTTTTTCATGCTCGAGTGCAAATATTTGCTGCTGTTTTTCTTGAGACTCGATTTGAAGCGTTTGATATTCTTTACGTAGATTTTCCATTTCTTGTTCGTTTGAAGATTTCGCTTTCTTTAGTTCTTCATTTTCCCCTTTTGATTTGGATTCTTTCGCCTTCAATTCTGCAATTTCCTCTTTTAATTTAGATTCTCTTTTCATTCGTTCTTCTCTTATAATATCCTCTGTTTCATTGATTAACTGATAGATGGTTTTATCTATTTTTATTCTGGTTAATTTGATGATATAAACTGAATTCATAAAATAACTTACTTTTATCTTCTTCCCTAAGATGAAAACCTGCTTCATTCAACTCTTTTATCTTTTCTGGTTTTCTTCCACTTTGAATAAACCATACCAATGCTTTGTATTTATCAACCGGTACACCGTCTCCATTTAAAAAGGTAACTCCAATATTGGATATAGCATTATTATTATTGCCTCTTGCTGCCTTGAGAAAATATTCCATAGCAGTGAAATAATCCCGTGATACTCCATTTCCACGATCATACAATAATCCAATGCGATTGTAGGCGAGTGAATCATTTTGATTTGCGGCCAGTCGATACCATGCCATTGCTTTATAATAGTCTTGTTTTTTAGACTTGTATTCAATACCGATATCTCGAAGTGCTTGACCATCATTATTCTTTGCCTTGTTGATTATATCAATATCAATGGCAATTCCATCGTCTAATGTTAAGCATTTTAGTGCATTATCTAGATGACAATATTTACTATTATGCTTCATTATGACTTACATTCTAAACAAGCAAATAGTTGCTCTTTTGTAAGAGTATTGCTGTTGATATTTGACGGCATGTGAAGAAACAATCAAATTTAAAAAAGAAAGACAGTTATCAACTTGAAAGAAAAAGAAACTCTTTTAAGGGAGATTTATTTATTCTTTTTTAGAAATCAAGTAGTAACTAATTGACAACATACACAAACACAAAACAGGCGTTTTAAAAGTATTCTTTCATCTCTGATTTTTATAGAAATCAAAGGTAATTAATTCATAATCATTGTTACTTTAACACATCACTTGTATATATTTCTTACTTCATTATTAGACATCTAAGAAGTGAAGTGGAAATCATTATCTTAAATATTCACACGAGTTGTAAGAAACCTGAATGAAATAGGCTTTTATTTGCATAAATCTTCGAAATTAAAACTTCAACTAAAATAAACTACCAAGTTTTAAAAAATACCATGCTTTGTAAAAGAGCTCAGTGTTTACTTCCCACATTCAAGAATATACACATGATGTATAAAAACAGGTTCTTTTACTTTTATAGAGAGCAGATGTGAATCAGAATCATTTCCAGTTCTGTTTTTGAGATCATGCTGAGAAGGAAGTATTAGAATTTTAGGTCAACCAACTTTGTAGAGAATCGGATTAAAAAATATAACTAAAAGATTACTTTGATTTTGAATCCACACATTGATAAGGGCTAATACCAATTTGACTGCTGTAGTGGTTGCATTTCCGTTTATGCAAACTTAAGCTAGCGGTTATCTCTTGGTAGTTAGATTCTACTAATTTGGAGACTGCTCTATGAAAAGTCCATTGTATAGCTATCTTCCCACTCTGTTTTTGTATAATTTTTCAAGAGAATTTGTTTCATCACATCTGCCATTTGCTGTTTTTGTATGCTTCTTTATTTATTTTGATTCCTGATAATTTAATTACACGCATATACAACTTAATAGTTAATTTTAATCCAATATATTTATAACAATCGAAGAAAAAAGTATGGCCCAAAACACCTTTACACTTTGCACACATTGCGTTTAATCATGGGTAATAATTTATCTCTCTTTTTTTATTATTATTTATAAATGTTGGATATATCAGTTATTTAACCAAAAAACTTCTTCAATCCCTTCTTCTTTTTCTTCTCCTTTCCTTCTTCATAGGCAGCACCAATCTTTTCAGAGGATGCCGACATGGACAAGCTTGAACTCTTACTGCTCAAGTGTGAGCTTGAGCTATTGATATGCATGTGTGACATGAGTGATGCAGTCATGCTAACAGAGTCGCTCTGTCTCTTGGGACTAGGTGGCACATAAGGTGGAATGACGTTGGCAGGTAAAGGAACAGGACCACGAAGGTGTGTAAGATGCTCTATAAATTGTTGAGGTCTCAAAATCTCGGTTGAACCTATAGACATAATGTTAATACTGGCAATAATGGAGAGGGAGGGATATATACCTATAAATACATCTCGATTATGAGCTTCAGTGACTTCATACACTGAACGGATTTCTGAATAGGTGACACCGCCAATAACAAAAACAATGAGCTTGGCACCATTGTTAGTTCTTGATGCACCCTATATATAGAAAAAGTAAATCACCCAATTCATTTATTCAATATTATGACTTACCAAAGTGCTATTCTTTTTGTTACTCCAAGTAGGCTTTGTAGTACGCAAGGATACACCACTGTTTGGCATACCTCCTTGTCCAATGGCTTGGCTATGGCCATCAACAGTAGGTTCCATGTCTGATTCACGTGTAAAGGAAAATTGTTGTGGATCAAGGGTATTTGTGAATTGGGCCTATAATAGAAGTATGGTTTAAATACCAAGATAGTTTATCGATATTACACACCACTTACATCCATGACTTTTTTAAGTACTGGGATATATCGAGAAAGTTCATAAGGTGTTTCTTCATCTTTATCTCTACGATGTTTTTCTCTTCTCTTTTTCAAAAATGATGATTTTTCTTTACTACGAACTCTCGTTAATTTGACGCCTATTAAAGGAAGGTTGTTGATTGCTGTTCTCAGGTCTCTGCTTAATTTGGCGTGTTCGAATAACTTTCTTTTATCATCCTCAAAAATGCCTCCTTCCTTCCAAATAATGTACAACATCAACAAGCGAGCCTTATCAACAGGACTAAAGAAAGGAGCGGTATTGTTATTTATTCAATTCAAGAATGAAATGGGATAAAAACTGCCTTACCTTACGTGTGGATCATCTAAGAGAGGTACCATATCAAGTACAACTGTCTTTGGACTCAATCCCTCTGCTGTTTCTCCGGTCACCATGTTCTTTAAAATAGAAACATACTTTAGACCTCTCTTCTTTTCTTGTTTACTATTTATCCCATTACTTACCTGTTCAAGTGTACCGACAGAATTCAATTTATGTCTTTCAAAAAACGACATACACTCTTGAGCAATACTAAGATGGGCAGAATACTGCACGCATATTTAGTCACCCAGATGTATCCTTCTCTCAATTTATAATGCCATCACTTTACCTTTGCCTTCATGTCTTGATATTGTGGAAGGTTATTCAGCATATTCTTCATATCCTTTAAACTCTTTGCTGTACTCTTAGGTCCATCACCCCTAACATAAACACATAAGCATCTCTCTTAATATACAAATATTTTTCACTTCTTACTCTGTAGCAGCCTTGTTTTCATGCATGAATTCATTGAACTTTTCAATCAAACGATCGGAGCACTCTGCAATGTGCATATTTCTAATGGACTTGTAAACATTATCCTCCTCATCAAGAATAACATCCTTTGTATCCAAGGAGCCATCTGCCTGGTGGAATTCGTGTACGTATTTCACACCGACATGATTGGCTGTTTCTTCTACCGGTAATAAATCATTGATCATTGCTTGATATGTGAATTCGTGCAATAATGGGGCTGCGGGATCTATTGAACGGTCTACAATTAAAAGAGTGGCTCTGGGCTGAGGTGGATGACGGGGTGGCTTTATATAATAAATGGTGAATATAAACACCTCTCTCTTTTTTTTAAAATACTATATTCGACTTACAGGGAAGTTGGGATTGAGTCTACAGAAATCATCCACTTCTTGCTGAACATAATTTGCCAGTCTTTCCGCAGGTGAGGCCTTGGCATGAATACCTCCCTCTGATTGTGATTGATAGCGAATGATGGGATCTTCACCAAGTGTCGCACAAACAGAAAGAAGCTTTTCATTGTTGTCATCATTAAGGATTGCTTACACGAATTAGTTTAGTAAAGGCTTACCTGCTTAGCAGTTTGTCTCAAGGATTCACCGATACGACAGGTAGGATCATCACCAAAAACGGATTGAAAACCGGTGATTGGTTCCACAGTGAATACACTCGACTCGGCCACTAATAAAGAATATTAAAAAAAAAAAGAAGAATGAAAAGAAAGAGACAATGACTCACCCATAAAGTCAACATAGAGCTCCTTTAAATTCAAAATATATTCAGAAGCACCAGACGATTTTAGCTTTCTATTTAAATCATCAAAAAGAGCATCATCCAAA
>VCJG01001816.1:37292-49869 GCA_024140375.1 Backusella westeae | reverse complement strand
CCCTTTTTTTTTTTTTTTTTTTCAAAAATAAAGTTTCTTGATTTCGTCTCTCATTGAAATATACATGTAACGATCAGCAATCCCCGTTTTAGCATTTTTTTATTCATTTAATCACACCGACCGACTTAAAGATATCCAAAAATAGATATCAGAAATGACCATAATAGAGAATATCATATGCAAATCAATAAAGTTGTAGAAAATCCATACTAAGTGCAATACGCGCTTCATTCGCTAGAAATAGAAACATATTTCATAAACCAATATGTCATTTATCTGCGACGAGCAGTACCTGATGTTGGTTAAAAAATGTACATATGGATCGATACTACTGAGTTGTATCCTCTGTTTCCTGGAAATGATGCTTTAACATTTGCACTAAAAATAATTTAATGAAGTGGATTCTTTAATTCTAAAGAGGTTACTTTCAACGTTCACCGATATTGCCCTTTTGCATTTACTAAATATATATACAGAATGTAGAAGTAATGCATTTTTTTTGAATGTCAGAGACTAAATCGAAAAGGGTGCTCATCTCCCTTCCCCCTTGTTACTGCTGTTATTATTTTTAGCCGTGAATGAACATCTCTCTTTGATATATGTATCTCGGTCGAATATATAAAGCGCTTGGACAAACCACAATTTTTTTTTTTATCTACATCTCATCCTATTATTCAGACAATCAAGAAAATCCCAACAATGAAAGCTACATGTGTTATTGCCCTTTCCCTTATGGTTCTCGCTACTTTTGTATCCGCTGAACAAGCCAAACCTAACCTTACAAAGAGATTCCATCCTAGAGGCTTGGTCAAGAGAGCCTGTTCTAGTGACGAAGGCTGTGGAGTCGGCTTTGTTTGCGATGAATACTGTATAGCTGACGTTCAGAACTAGATAGTTATCTCTCGATTTTAGCATCATATATCATTCATTCATTCATTCAAGCATACAAATAAAATCATTTCATTTTAAAATTATCTTTTTATTTATTTAAAATGTTACATTTGGCTCTTGACAGCACAATCCTTTTCACATGTCAAATTTTATTTGGTATCACTGATCCATTATTGTGTTCAATTAATTTTGCAAATTGTGCAAGCTCATAGATTACAGTTGAATTTGGAGCAAATAAGATTTATTTCGTGTAATTGAGAAAGAGAGAGAGAGAGAGAGAGAGAGAGTACTTGGTATAGTTTAATAGTGGATATCTCAAAAGGCATAATTCCTCATGAATTTTAGTTTATTATCATTTGAAACATGCTGTGTGCAATATATACATCATATAATTAATAATAATTCCAGTACAAAAAAAATAAAGCTGCTGAAATTATTAGATTGATTTAGCTTGGTTACATTCCGGACAACCCCCTTACATCTGTTATGCTTATGATTGACAATGATATCATTTTTATTCTAAAAAATTTGCCAAGTTTTTATGGAATAGTATATCAATCAGAAGATAACTTGGTAGTAACGTCATCTATTCAATTGGTTTATTTAGTGGAGGGAGAACGTTTCCAGTGCCCAATTTCATTGTATCTATTTGTCTGCATCCTTGTCCAAAAAAAAAAGAGCCCTTAAAGTCAACAATAATCGGCATAAAAATATGAGCACTATACTTTTGATAATACAAAAAAAGTACAATAACATTCGTTGACCAGATAATGAGAATCGCTGAAGAAGAATGGTCTCCTGTGAAACGATCAGGTAGGTTTTACGTCAATCTGCATCTATAAACGTAGTTGCTCTTATTCTCTTTCTTTTTGTTGTAGGTATGTCACCAACAACATTAAAATCGAAGGATCTTCTTTTATGAACCAACCAAACCAGCATGTATACCTTGCATCGGGTAAAATGATGTATAAACAAGACTATCACCAATAACAGATTTTCTGTTACTGTTTCCACAGGTAAATTAAGGGGGATGTCGAATTAATTTAAAATGGAGTTGTGAGTTCCAAAATATCTTACTCTCAGAGTGCTTCTTATTTAGAAAAAAGATAAAACAAAGTAAAAGCCAGTTGATGCCCTTGGGGATTGGCAAGTTTTATAAATGAATGGAACAACAGCAACAACAACAGCAATAATAATGGCAATGATAATGATAATATAATTTATTGTTGAAATATAAATATAGGCGTTATCGACCAATTTTTTGTTTGCAGTGGTGAGAGATCCCGATAATGATTGGGCCAGCGCACTAACTCCTACTTGATCAGATAGTATCTCCAAGATGTCAATCTCTTCATCATCCTTGGTCTTCTGGTCCACGACTTCTTTGGTTGCTTTAATAAGCGTGGCAAGTTTCTTGTTCTTTGGGCTTCCGCTGAACTTTTTTCGAATATCTTTGAGGTCCTTTATACAGCGATCACTCGATAAATCCCTCCCTCTTTCGATAAAGTCCCACTTGGATATTTTCCCGGTTTTCTTTACCTCTCGATGACCTTTGCTGGCTATTTTTTTTTCCTCTATAAATTCCCCACTTTTCTGACCCCCATGGTAGCAATCGAAGACGAAAGAGAAGATACATCCCGCAGTTGATTGCCTGAATTTAAGCCATAGCCACGATTAGGGACAAGGTACAAGGTGAACAAAATGGCTGTTTGCCGAAGGTGATTCTCATACAAGTTTGCGCGGTACGTAAAATAAGTTGACTTGTGATCGAAAGCAGAGTTTAGCTGGCGACCATGATAGTGCTTGGGTTTAATTGCAGACGAATATTCCAGGTTGTTGACTTTTTTTTGTGTAAAAAAAATAGTGGCATCGTTCAGAAAATAAATGTATAACATGAACATGATATATTTCTTACCTTTTGTCAAAAGCGAAAACGATGTGAACAAAAATACAGTGGATTCCCGACAACCTCCTTCCTTTTATGAAGCCATTTTCATTGTTGTCACAAATAAAAGAACTGGAACATGAAGGGCAATAGTTTGTTATTGAATGTGATAGTAATACAAAGTAAGTGTCATTATCAGCATATATCATCAAAGATTATCTTACCAAAGTTTGAGGTATCCGGTCCCATTTTGACTTGGAAGTAAAGAAGTACATTTTTTATTTATCATAGTTGAATGAGAGAAAATTATTTATCGCTCCAGGAATAATGAGCCACATAATATTTCTCCTGATAAATACAGCAATGAAATTATACTGC
Organism: Backusella westeae; assembly: GCA_024140375.1. Taxonomy (NCBI): domain Eukaryota; kingdom Fungi; phylum Mucoromycota; class Mucoromycetes; order Mucorales; family Backusellaceae; genus Backusella; species Backusella westeae. Next base: position 46,715 of record VCJG01001816.1, on the reverse strand, counting down.
ATAGAACAATCAAACCATCGATATCTCCTCTTTGTTATGTATACTTACTTCTTTTGTAAATGACAGCAACATACTATTTAAGAAGTGTGCTCATTTTCTATCAATCAATGATTCAGTATTACGTTTATAGGAAGCTTACGCATGGATTAGCAATATTATCATTATTATTTGTAGTGAAAACAAGCACATAACAAAAGGCCACACTTAACTTTTCCATCCAATCATTTTATCTAATTTGGCTCTATTTTACCACCCTTCTTTGAGTGCAACCAAAGAAAGGAAAATGTACCTCCGTTTAAACTCGATAAAGTTTATAGTAAGCCTATTGTTTATTTATACTTCTAATATATTTCATTTTTAAGTAATAAATGATCTGATCTCAAGAACAGAATGGAGTATCAGTAAATTATCCTTACTACTTTTACAGCTTTTCCTTTCATATTCTTATTTCTTTTGCCGATTTTTTTTTTTGCGCCTAATGAACATATACTCCTGTGCCTTTTATGAGAGTGAAACATGACATCAGTGATCCAATATAACTTTTTATCAAGTGACTGTAGTGGTGATTTGTTTCGGAAACGAAAAAGATAATCTCATCTACAATAGCTACTTTGTATATATAACATCCACTTTTTTTTAACAAGTCAAAATAAATATTCCTTTAATTCTCCTTTCTATTTGTTTACTTTTTCCCTCTATTTTAAAAAAAAAATCAAATATAAATCAACATTTTATTAAACATGTTTAAAGGAAAAAAGAAAAATGGAGAAAAAAACCATCAAGATGATTTGATTGAAGAGATCGATATGAGTGAATACCCAAAGGATCATAAACGTTCCCGGATCAGTGATGAAAACAAAGATCATGCAACCACAATAAATATCGAACGTGCTTATAGTAGACACTCATCAAGTGGAGTGACTGTAGAAAAGGATGCACCCCAATTACAAAGAGGATTAAAAGCTCGCCATGTAAGTATGATTTAGGAGACCGTGGATTTTTTTTTTTTTTTTTTGACAGCTTTTAAAAATGTACATGTGCACTAATATAAACTAAAATTTAGCTGACTATGATTTCGCTTGGTGGTACAATTGGTACAGGTCTATTTTTGGCATCTGGTGCCTCTGTCGCAGATGCTGGACCTGGTGGTGCCCTCATCGCATATGCATTGATTGGTATCATGGTGTTCTTTATGATGGAATGTTTGGGTGAAATGGTAAGTTGATCTTGTAGAAAAAAAGTGGGGCAAATTGGGAGGGTATTCATTCCTTTTTTTGTGCGTGTTGTAGGCAACTTACCTACCTATTTCCGGAAGTTTTAACGTAGGTTGACGATGACGTTATAGAAAAAACACCCTCATTATATATTTACACACATATATTTTTTAGAATTATGCTGGTAGATTTGTTGACCCAGCTCTTGGCTTTGCTCTCAGTTGGAATTATTGGTATAATTGGGCAGTTACTGTTGCTGTAGAACTCGTAAGTGGGAGGGAAAAAAGAGAGAAAATCAAAGAAAATCCTCATAATTTTTTTCTTTGTAATACAGACCGCTGGTTCGATGGTGATGGCATTTTGGCTACCAAACGTACCTAATTACGTTTGGTCGGTTGCATTCTTGATTATCATTTTAGCATTGAATTTATTTTCGGTCAAAGGATATGGTGAAGCAGAGTACTGGTTTGCTCTGATCAAGGTATTGGCTGTGATTGTTTTTATTATCCTTGGTATCCTTGTTGATACCGCTGTGCTTGGAGGCACCTATTACGGATTAGAGATTTTCCGTTATGGCGGTATCCGCGCGTCGGGTCTCCTGTCAACCTTTTTGACTGCTGGTTTTTCATTTCAAGGTACGGAGCTGATTGGTGTAGCTGCTGGAGAAAGTGAGAATCCCCGAAAGAATGTGCCAAGAGCCATCAAACAGGTCTTTTGGCGTATTTTGCTATTCTATATCTTGGCCATCTTTATTATTGGTCTCATTATTCCTTATGATGATCCACTCTTGTTGAAGAGCGATGTCAGTGATATTTCTATTTCTCCTTTTACTCTTGTGTTCCAAAAGGCTGGTATTGCACCTGCTGCACGTAAGTTTTTATGAATTCTGCGTTATTTTGATTGATTTCATAAATATTTACACTAATTTTTTTATTTTTATTTTTCAGACATCATGAACGCTGTCATTTTGACGACAGTTCTTTCCGCGGGTAATTCAGGCCTATACGCTTCCAGTCGTACATTGCTTGATCTCGCCAATGAAGGAAAGGCACCCAAATTTTTTAAGCGCATCACCAAGAACGGTATTCCCATTTACTGTGTCCTTTTGACAGCTGCTATTGGTATGCTTGCTTTCCTTACTTCCTTGTTCGGAAATGGTGTTGTCTATAATTGGCTTTTGAACATTTCCGGTGTAGCCGGTTTTATCGCTTGGTAAGTTTTGATATAATGACGCCAAGTATGCATTGTTTATTTATATTTGTTTATGTGCATCTTTAGGTTGGGTATCGCTATAACGCATTATCGTTTCCGTCGTGCATTCAGATTACAAGGCTTTGATGAATCAGAACTGACATTCAAAGCACGCCTCTTCCCCTTCGGTCCGCTATTTGCATTTTTTGTGTGCTTGTTTGTATTGGTTGGACAGGGCTATGATAGTTGGTTTGCTCAACCGGTGGTAGCAGCAGATATCATTGCATGTTATATCGGTATTCCCATTGTTGTTATTCTATATGTTGGTTATAAAGTCGTCAAGAAAACCAAGCTTATACCCCTTATTGATGTCGACCTTATATCCGGCCGTGAGGAGATTTTAAGGTACATATACATCATTTGATTATTACTTTTGTGTGCGTCATACTCAAATCTTTTTATTAGACACACAATGGAGATGGATGAAAACAAGAAGACCGACCCACTTGAAGGAGTGAGTATATTCAAACCAGCCACATGGAAACGAATTCCATCCAACTTGAAGTCATGGAGAGATGCGATACATAACTAATATCATCATCATCATCATCATCATCATCATTTACCCCCCTTTATTACTTGTTCATAATCCCTCATAGAAACAATTAAATATACACACTTTCAAATCATCCAATATATTGATTATATATACTCCTTCTTTGCTTTTAACACGTTTATTCTCTTTTTATTATTGTGAATCGCCATCACTCTGCTTTTTCTGCTCCATGTCTTGAAAGATACGGGCTCTTGCCTCTTCATAAGCCGTTTTCCTTTCCTCAAGTGTTAGATTCTTACGGTCGACCTTTTGGTCTTGGCCGGAGAGGCGTGAATTGGGGCTTGACCCAGCAGAACGGCGCATGATTTTGAATTGAGGTGGTGTTGTTTCCTGTTCCTCTTTCTTTGGTTCTTCGCCTCCTTCTGTATTTACATCTGGAAGACGTATCTTTGGCCTATCAGCAATATGGGATTAACTCTTATCATCGTAATAATGAGAGTACACTTACATTTCTGATGTAAATGTCTTGCACACATAAACACCTTTACGAAGTGGATCGTGATAATGATTTAGTTTATAATAAGGAGCCAGTTTGTGGATCATTAAGCGCTGATAAGAATTCATGGGTGGAAAATCAAGACGTAGCTGTCTAAGATGTACATTACATTATATAAACAAACCAATTCACTTTTTGTCACTTTGGCCGTTCTATTTACCTTTCGTTCTTTATAAATGCTTCAAATTCTAACTCTGTTTTTAATAAGAATAATCTTTGTTGTGGTTTTGTAAGCAAATCCAAAATAAACTCGTCTAAGTCAGCCTCCGGTTCACCATTGAACTGCTGTAACTGAGCAGGGGGCTGATAGTATTGTGGTTGCTGTTGCTGCTGGTCCTGCAGATATGGGTTATAAAATAGTTGATGCTGTTGTTGCTGCTGCTGCTGTATTTGATATTGTATTTGCTGGGGGCTGTACTGATTGAACCTGTTCATGCTTTGAAAGGGATCCATTTGAGGCAAGTAGCCCGCATTGGGATGCTCTGCCTGATTCAAAAAGGGGGGAGCGGATGCAGATGGGTAATTCATCAGGTTATTATGGCCTCTCGCTTGATACTGCTGTTCATCTGGATTGAAGACGGGAGGTGTCATAGCTTGCTGCTGCTGAAAATACTGTTGTTGTTGTTGTTGTTGTTGTTGTTGTTGTTGTTGTTGTTGTTGTTGTTGTTGTTGCTGGCGTTGACGTTGGTTTTCATCTCTGTTGTTAGACATTGCGTTATTGTTATTATTAAAAGATGTTGTTGCTGCAGGTGACTAAAGAAGAGAGAGGCAATGAGAACGGGGAATATTTTTATTGTGCTTTTGCAACTCACCATAATCTGCTCAAGACAGTCTGTTCATGAGTTTTCTTTCGTTTAAGAAATACCAAAATAGAAAAAGATAAAGAACACACAACAAAGAAAAGGTTTGTTGTTTAATAATAATAATAGAATATTATTATTATTATTATTATTAAAATATGAAAAGAAAAGCGAGTTTCTTTTTGTTGTTTGTATTGTTATTACTATATTGATAAGCCACCTGAATGCGTGTATCCAAATCCGTCTGTGTGTGAAATGTCCGACTTTAGTCCATTTAACTCCCTTTTTCCATATCATTATTATTAATTACACTTTGTATGGAGCAAAAGACGGAAGAGAAACGATGGCTGCCTCTCGAGGCTAACCCAGAGGTACATTATTATATACACGAATATTCACACTCACACTCACACTCACACTCACACTCACACTCACACTCACACTCACACTCACACTCACACTCATACTCATACTCTTTGTTCCTTATCAGGTTTGGAACAAGGTAATGTGCAAGGAATCGAGAGCGATTGCCATAGCAACCATTTAACATCGTTACAGATAATTCACGACTTAGGTGTTGACCCTAAATGGAACTATGTTGATGTATTTGGTAACATTTAGCTTTTATCCGAAGTAAATGTATGCAATTGACTCATTCGTGTATTTACTTATGCTCATATCAGGCTTTGACGCCGAGTTACTCGCCATGATTCCTCAACCTGTTGAGGCCATGGTATTCTTATTCCCGATAACCGATATTTACAACAAATACAAGGACGAAGAGGAGGCACATCTCGTAAAGCATGAACAGAGTATTAGTCCCGACGTGGTTTTTTTCAAGCAGACAATCGAAAACGCGTGTGGCATGATTGCATTGTTACACTCAGTTTCCAACAACGATGACGAAATTGTTGGTCCCGGTGTTCTCAACGATTTCATTGAGGAGGCTCGAACCATGTCACCTGACGAGCGTGCCGAATTGATTGAGAATTCAAAGGAATTGGAGGCTATTCATGAGGCTGCGGCAAAGGATGGTCAAACTGCCGCCCCAAACCTCGAAGATGATGTTGACATGCACTTTATTTGCTTTGTAGAGGTCGACCAACATCTTTATGAGTTGGACGGTAGAAAGATGTTTCCTATTAATCATGGAAAGTCGACCAATCTTGTAGAGGTATTTAGTTAGTATATTAATATTTTATACATTCAGCTTATTGTTTTATATTGATGTAGAGCTCGGCAAAGGTAATAAAACAGTACATGGAAAGAGACCCAGACCAAAAGCACTACAGTGCAATCGCCTTTTGTAAAACAGAGGATTGAACAAACTATGTAGCATCACCACCATCGTGAATATACTTTAAAATTCATGTTAGAAACTTAATAAACTACTTGTCTATGCGATAAACATATAGCATCTTTGTACGTTTACGATAACCAAAAAGTCCAATGTTGGCATGCATTGGATAAAAGGTTTACTTTAAGGATAAATTATAAAAGGAGCGTGTACATGTATGTACATATTATCTTAGTAATTAAGAAGCTCTACTACTCATTGTATCAAGTCAGATACGCGTACTTTTTTTTGTTGTTGAAATAGTACTACACAAAGTAAGGTCTTTTCAGCACTAAAAGCTTTATTGAAAAAAAAAAGTGCCTTTCCTTTTTCACCATTATTACACATGAATAATGGTATGGTTTCTTTACTACACCTACTAACATAACACGTAGAGTATATACACTCAATATTCACAATACAAATGATAAAAGCGGCAATATGAAACCAGCAAAATTAACGAGGGTAACGGATTATAGGAAAAAAGGGTGTCTCCAAGTAAACTTTTTGGGATAATTGACTATGCCTTGGCAGATTAACTATCCAATACGACGAAAATATTGTCGATTAAAAGTATAAACACGATCCTTCTCGACGTTCTAAAAACCAGTTCTGTGTAATTTAAAAAAGAAACATGATAAAAGTTAGATACATTCCTCTTCCTGCTTCCGTTGATTTTAATCAAGTAGAGCTTAAATAAAGTGTATTTATTTCTCAGACTTGTTTTTCTGTCATCATAAAAGTAATGTGAAAATGATACAAAAAAAACGCGGGGAGAATATAATTTTAATATCACAAGATGATATAGATTTTGCAGTAGTCCTTTATCAGATTGTACCATGTTTTTTGATAGTAATCCCTGAGATTGACTTTTAATAAAAAAAATAAGCCAGTCATAGAACTCATTTAAAATCCAGTGAAAATACATTGTACAAAAAAATCTATTGGTTTCTGGCATTTAAACATTGATGCACGATGCTAAATCTTATCAGATGAAAAATTTAAATCTAGCTATTAGATTATTATATATATATACTTAATCACCAAATATGATCAAATATACATATATATATAAATGAATCTTATTTTCGATCTGATTAGCTTTTCTTTAGCAACTACTTATATATTCATTATATACTTAGCACAAGTATTACTATTACACGTAATTAAGTACAGAAATAAGATCTATTGTGCTCCATGTACTTATCAAAGCGATCTTTGACCATGTCTTCACTGAAAGAGTACTACGGTTATAAAACGGAGAAAGAGCTTTCGGGAATATAAAATAGAGTTCAAACTGCATCCGAATCTATAATAGATGGCCTTTTGTTGATAGATCCGAAACTTTCTTCTTGCGTTCTACAAAACTTAAACTAATCAAGATTAAAATAACACAATGATGCTTCCTTTGTCAGTCATTCACCTACTCATATTATCAAATACTGTACCACGAATGGAATGATGATCGGATCTGGATCCAAAAAGCAAAAGGATATATCTGATTACCACATATGATATTACCAAAAAATTTACCCTGGCCAGCGGTTTATTAAATTGAAGGAGGGGGGATGATCTATGGTGTTCCAAAATCCGGTTTTTTTAATTCAGAAAAACGTATATAAATACCAGGTATTGTTTGATGATCTAGTTCTTTTCTTTCTCGATCCATTTACCATCATTATTCCCCCATATTAAAACAAGTACCTAAAAATGCGCATCTCTGTTTGTCTATCCCTTCTTTCATTGATCTCACTTTTGAGTTTGGTTTCTGCTCAAGCTATTGTAAGTTCATTAAATATTAGCACTTAACAGCTTCACTCATATTTCAAACATAGTATAATCCTGGTGATATATACGCTTTAAATAATAGAAACAATGATACCCAAAATGCAGATGAAGGATCAAGCTTTTTAAGAATGGCTGCCAAGGGTAAATCCTCTGCAACAACAGATGCGACATCAAGTACCTCTGGAAAGGAAACTGCTGCTACCTCTGAGACCACCAAAAATGGACATGGTACCTCTCTTTTCGCTTCACCCGAAATTTTAACAAATGGTACATTATTCTATTGTGCTCTAAGCATCACTTGTTTACTCTGGGCAACCGGAAGATTCATCGATTTCAAAACTGATAGACTGGAGCGCTTCACTGAAACTAATGTACATAAACTTTAAATATCCATCATATTTTTTACTCTCTTTCCATACCCCTTCTTTTACTATACATAATCACTATTATTAACCATATATTCTCCTCTACTCAAAAAAAAACATCACTAAAATGAATCTATTTTTTCAATGTTGAACATTGAATATATAATTATAATAAAATTGTACCCTCTATAGAACTTTTTCACTTTGAAATTATGTATATGTGTATTGAACATTTGATGAAATCTAGTTCATTTTTTATAAGAAAACTTTTGAAACAAACGCTTCCTAGGTCAATCGTAACACTTGTGTGTGAACTATCATAAAAAAAAAAATGACTACATCATGTTTCAAAATATACTTGATGATGGCAACAGCAGTAAACTTATTGAGTATATATCAAGTAATACGCCCATCCTTTATCTTTACATAACCCATCACATTTATAGTTACAAATGAAAAAGTCATATGAGAAAGGATAAACGTCTTTTACTATTAAATTATAAAACCGTATCACTATGTTGTATGCTACAGTAATATAGCGTGGATTATATAATCACTAATCGTGAGAAACCTAAAGGTTAGCTTTATTACAGATATCTTGTTTAAATTACGTGTTTAACGTTGATCGAAGAATTAGTTTCACCAAAACAATAAAAATGTAAATATCTAACTAAAATGGGAGTTTTGGATCTACCGATCATCCATTGATATCCCTAACATTTGTTTCCTTTTTCTCTAAAAAAAGGGTGTAATGATGTAAACAACATGAGATACCTCTCATATAGTCATACTCATTGCTAGTCATTATATAATGATAAAACAAGTACCAAAATGAGTTTCCTTACATAATTCACTAAAGAGGTAAGATGTACTCATAATTAATTGTCATTGCTAATAAACACGATTATGAGAATTATTCCTCGGGGGGGGGGTCCTATTTTATCATGCTTAAAAAGATTATCATGGTATCTGACCCATTACTATATACTTTAATAGAAATATCAAGTCTCAACTTGGACAAAACACTTTTTTTAAAAATTAGGTTATATAATCTTTACAACATGAGTTACATTTAATGTGTATAACCCTCATTGGTAATTACGCGGTTACTACCTATATATCATTATTTAATAAAAGAATATGAAAGAACAGGAGAGTGTAGGGTTTTGATAAATAATGACTGACAGCTACTATTTTAAATCATTTAAAAATACTGTAACATTCATTGTATCACATTTCTTACCATTTACTTGGGCGCTTCAGTTATGTTACTTCGTTTATTATTCAGACCATTAAAAGTTGATTTACTAATCTGGATTTAGAGCAAGCTCTTCTTTTTCTTTAAATAACTCGTTTAAGTTGCTAGTATGTTGTAATTTTAACTAATATCAAGGTTCCTATATATTCGAAAACAAAATGTTACAATGATTTAAATGATAAAGAATGAAAAGAATAATTTGCTTTATTAAGAGAACAGGATACACACAGCTACTTTTCTGGCGATTGATGAGTATTTTTTTTTTTTCTATTTAAAATCTCGAATTCTATAAAGGAATATCCGATCTTCCAAAAAAAAAAAGGGTATTATTCGAACAAACGCAACTCGTGCCTCATCTC
>VCJG01001808.1:3396-15341 GCA_024140375.1 Backusella westeae | reverse complement strand
AAAAAAAAAAAAAAAAAAAAAAAAGAAAAAAAAAGAGTGCAGAAAAAATTAAACATATATTTCCTTTATTAAACATCATCTCCACCCCCTTTTTCATCACTTATTTATTGTTTTTATTTCATTATTATTTTAATCTTTTTTCGGTAAGTTTAACTCGTTATTTTTGTTTATTAATAAAGGGATTGCGATATATATATAAAAAAAACGCGGAATGTGAAAAGTTAATAAATTTATGCAGCAAAATAAAATAAAAAAGTTCACTATTCTTCCATTTGTTAAAGGAGTAAAGAAAGGGGAGAGAAAAAGAGATCGGGATAAAGTTAAGTTGATCTTAACTTGTAACAGCCGTGCGCAAAACTAAGTGGAATCAACTTATTCAACTCGATTCTAGCAATCTCATCCAGGCTTGAAGCATCCAAAACAAGGATAAAAGAAGTGGATCTTTTCGAATCCATCACCACAGAAACCAAAGCACCGGCATCTTCTTGTTGTGTCATTTTATCCTCAAAAGTTTTAGGTATAAACTGGGCCTCGCTTGGATAACAATTTTCTTCATGCCATGATGCCACTACTTGTTTACTTTCTGTATTCTACATTATTTGGATTAGTCTCATGGTCATCTTATTACTACCCATGACTTACCACTTTAATAATAGCGTTCCAGAAGCTACCAGTATTGACCATTTCATTGTGCTCATCAACAAAGCCAATACCATAGACAAATTCATAATTCTTCATTTTATAAGCTGGATTGATCTGTGGCAATTCTAACGAAACAGAGGACAGTGTCTGATAGCCAATGACAGGCATCCAAGCATGCCATCCGCTGGTTGTACTGGTTGCATTTTCTGCAAGAGTATTTGTTCCCCGGACATAATTCCAAACCGAGCCAATACGGGACGTCATGCTGATAGCCGAAGGAATAAACGAATTATTTGCAATGTATACGCTGTGTGCGTCCTGCATGGGCTGTGTTAGGGTGTAACGACGGGCCTCTGAGCCGCCCACTTGATGACTGTTACTGCGCAGGTGCTGTGTTGTCAGTTGTGTTTTTATCATCTCGTCATCATCATAGCAAACCATATCCACTTGAATATTGCCGTGGACATCTTCAAATGCATTGATACCGTTCATGGAGAAGCTGGCCGGTGCCCGATAACAGGCAATCACATCCTTGGCCTCTCGGGAAATGACATAAAACAATGTGGGCTCCGATTTGTAAAAGTCAAATGAGTCCAGGATACTTTCATTCCATGCAAACTTGACGGCGGCAGTGTTTGCGAGGACGGGGTGAATGACCATCACAATGTAGTTTGGAGTCAGTGCAAAGTGGTTGACAAAGCCCGTTGGTGCATTCCAAATGGTTGCAATAACTTCCCCTTTTGGCTGCTGCTCAGTCATTCCAAAGAAGTGATATTTGGTAGAGCGATAACCAATTTCCATGGTGAAGTTGATGTATTCACCGGTATTGGCGTCATATTGTCCGTTACTAGACGAACTATAACCCTTGAAATTTGGGTTGATTTCATCCCAGCCTTGGACACGGCTAGGCTGAAGATCGAAAGGATCCAGTTCTTGTACCTGGTGTGTGGAAGGGGCTGCTTAGTGCATGCAATTATACATATCACTCCATTTCATTATTAAACTTACATGATTAGCAAAGTCCTGACAAAACAAACGGCCATCAACACCGGGGATCTGTGTCGATATGCGTTGACCACAGGGCACACGATCAGGCTTGAGTTTTTTACCGTTATTCAAAAACTTGATCAGCATAGTCTGGTTAGGATCCGTCTTGAAAAGACCTGCAGGAAAGCTTGGTGCGTAACCATGGTGATCTCTAATCTTTTGTATTAAGCGCTTGTTGGTGAGATGGTTACGGTAAGTGACAGTGTTGCGCTCGCCATTAAAATCAAATCTATTCACAAGAGGTAACCTATTGATATTATGCTTTAGCTTTATTTGGTCCTCAACTTGATTGTTTTCTTGTCTTACGCGTCAAACCAGTGGCCCATAGTAAACACATGTGTCGAGCTCTGAAGTATATTGTCAATCTCGATCTTTCTTGAATAACGCACATCGTAGATGCCGGGTCCGATTGTATAAACTTCGCCTGTGAGCCATTCGGGCAATTGTCCAGTGACGCTGAGATCAACAACTTCTTTGGAGTCGCTTGTATTTTGGAAGCCCTAAAAATAGTAAACACATCAATTTATTTATTTTATTTAACTCCTTAATATTGTTATTATTCTTATTTACCTTGACATGGCTAGTATCCGTATCAACAGCATTATCTACAGTAGTATCAGTAGTTGCTGCTGTGGTGGGGTTTTCTTCTTCTATACGAAGGTCATCATCGCTGTCTTGTACAACGGTGGTTGGTTGTTCAAGAGATTCCTCATGCTTGTTATTATTGAATTCTTCCATTGCAGATTTTTATTATTCCTCTTTAATAGAAAAAAAAGCTTTATATAGTTAAAACGAAGATAAAAGAGAGTTGCTAATAAATAAATAAAAATGCAATGAAGGAGCATTTACAAAAATAGATTTCTTTTTTTTTTGCGGCGTTCAAAAAGCGTAGGCTGTTTGTTGGAGTGCAGCAATCGTAATCGGAAGCATTTATATCAGCAACAATTGTGGTTGAAGATGATATAAAAAGACAATTCTTGCTTCTGATGACTGTTTGATACGTTGTTTTTGATGAGTTGTATTAGATTCTTTAGAGGATCATTATTGTTGGGTTGGTAGAAAATTATTTCTTGCTTTTCTTGTTTTTCTTGTTCCGAAAGAATTGGTTTCTTAATAATTGATAATATCCAATAATAACATTCACTAATATAGACATATTACTCCATGTATCTTGCTGCTAGACTCATATTCTATCTGAAGCATTCCAAATACTCCTAACGGTGATGTTGCTGTATCAAATGCAGGGTGTAAAGTTCTGAGTCAACTCTTTATTGTAGTATCAAGTTGTCTCGTCGGGGTTTTAGTCCTTTCTCTTTCTACTCTTTGTCGCAGGTAGTTCTGCGTTCTAGTGTTGTAGAGTGACCTATATATGACTACATCTTTCTGAATCAATGTATACAACTACTACAAGTATGATCAAGACCCAGGAGTTCCTTGTTCATCGTTGTAGTAGTCTGATGTTGTGATTTTATCCACAGTTACATATCACAGAGTATAAATCACTAATTATTTTTTAAACGCCAATTTGGTTAACGCTGTAATGGCTGGATCACTAAACAAGATAAAATCCACAAAGGCACCTTTACTTTTTATAGATCTAATGTTATAATCGAGATGTTATCATTGTTACTACTGTTTATCTGAAACCTATCTGGCCTCTACAGGTCTTTATAGCCTCTTTGAAATTCCACATTCTATGTCGCTATTTCCTCAGCTTCTCGAGTGCCTTTGTGTATCATAAGAGGAGTAGTATTGGCGGTGATATAAGAATTAGTCCTTGATAATTAAGAGGTCGATCTATCAAAAAGCTCATTATCTGTCTCTCTTGTCAGTATCAATTACTGTAGAAACTCATTTTACGTCATGTAATAAATTTTATTGTTGCTTTATGCCTTTTTTAGTACACATGCTTACGTCTTGTGAAATTTACCATTGTTTTGAGTGTACTTTTATTGTTATCTAAGCTCTTCTGGTTCTATGTAGTATCATCTGTGCTTTCCCTTTCTTGCATACGTATCACAGAGATAGTCTTTGTAGTAAATGTCGAATAAATAACTTTCACAAAATCAATTTAGAAGGCAATAGTAAAGGTCATTCGGAAATACCAAAATCGAATCCAACTTACTTTTTGCTGACGCTAATTTTAATATAAATAAAGATTGAAAGAGACATCTCATGAAACCTACAAAGGAAAAATAGCATTCATTCACATTTATTGTATCACAAAACAGTGCCTAGTCTACTCATTCTCTTTCAAAAAATGAGATCGTTATAAAAGGTATGTAGTTATGACATAACCATAACAAAGAAAAATTCATTTATATATATAATCAATGAGTAAAATATAAATCGGTAAATTGGGTCTTTATATACAAATGCATTCATGTCATTAAATAAAGGGCACACCACAAAATAAGAAATTATATCTTAGAAAATGTGGACAATCAATATAATGATTCATGTTTATTCTGCTCTTTATCATGAACGTAACCTAATTGACATTTTTTGAAGATATATAAAGAGAGAAAGGAAACGTCTAAAATTGCAAGTTATTCTTACATTAAATCATATCTCTAAAAAAAAACGCATTTTACCAATGTCTACTCCTGATAATCGTACACAATGTCCAGCTTGCTCCAAGTCAAGTGAAGAATATTATTTGATAGCTGACGTGATCGATAACAGTATCAGAGAGCTCGAATTGGAGCTGGAAGAACAACTGGTGTTTCCCATCCCTCGATCAACTCATTACAGCCAATTGAAGCCCAGTGATTTTTCTACTGAAGGACGTGTTATTCTGGAAAAAATTCAGCTACTGAAAGAAATAAGCACAGATAATCGAAGAAAAGCGTTACAAAAGATGCAAGAAGAAATGGATGAAGAGCCTAGCTCTGATGATTTTTCCGATCCTCCTAGTACCCCGTCAGTAGGAGGAAGACAAATGAGAGTCGACTCTGACTCAGAAACCGAATATTATGAGAGAGCACCGATTCCTCCGATTGTTACTTTACAAGACGACCCTGATGATACCTCCTCGGTCACACCCAATTCTAGTACACCAAATGATCAGCATGTGCCTCTTCAAGATGGTACCACCCTTGAAGGTTCAAACGAACCAGATACTGAGGAAGAGTCTGTGGTTGAGCAAACTGAAATTATATATGAGAGCGATGATGACGACCAGTCTGTTAAGGAGGAGGAAACAGCCGGAAAATCTATGATTGCGAAATTTGAAAGTTCGAGTGACAGCAATGCTGAAGTTGAACCTCTGGCTACTGGTCCCAACAGTCCGAGGGACGATACTGAAATCGACGATGAAGTCAGTGACGAACAAGAAGTCAGAACTTCTGTTAAGCGAAAGAATAGCACCGATGGCAGTCGTAGAGGAAGTCCGACCAAAAAAAGAGCTGCTGATCGCAAGTAGTTTTTTTTTTTTTTTTTCATGTATCAACTATTTTCTTTATTCTCCTTTATTTTACAATATTAAATAATAAAACATCATTTTAAATACACAAAAATAATATTTCATATGTTTTTATTTAATACTTGTAATTGTATGCTCGATACATGATCTTGGCTCAAGGTGAGACTCACTTGAAAGTGTAGATGTTGGATCTAAATGAAACTCTACTGGATTGTAGGAAGTTTTTTTGTTGGGTATAAATATGGAGATTCCAAACAACAAACCAAATTTCATAAAGAGGCTTTTTTTTCATTTTCATTACTTTTTTACTATTTTTGAAATATGGAAGACAAATAATATTCCCTATTCATTTAAATATCTTCGTCTATTATGGCATTTTTGAAGTGTGAGAACTCAATTAGAAGTCTACCCAAGTCGATTTTCTAGGCAACTAATGTCTAGTACAAATACTTTAAAAATATCTCAGCTCAATCTTTTTTAAAAACGATTTCATGAATATTGATATAACTGCAGAAATAATGGACGAAGAACTGGGGGGATTACAATCAGAAAGAGTAAATCAGCATTCATTATGATCAAAAAAATAAATTACATTATCGATCATGCTGTGACAAATGAGAAGTTGTCCTCCATGGAAGTGATGCGATTGTGGGAAAAAAAAGTTCAATAATCTAGTGTCATGCATCTTTATCATGTTGGTTATAACATAACGTGTAGATCTTTTCAAATAACAAACTGAAGCAAATTCTTCTTTTGGCATCGCTCATATCACCATTTTATCAAAATAAACTTTGTGGAAGTCATATATAAAAAAGGCTTAATTTTTTGTGGCAATCATCCCTGATAGCAAATCTATTTATATCCAAACATGAGTGGGTTGTGATAAACGAAGCTTTTATAAATTATATCGATAAATATAAGGTTATATATCATCATAATCTTCTTGTTTATCAAGATGAAGTACTTGATCCAACGATGAATTAAAAAAAATGGCATATATCTATAACATTGTATATTGACGCTTTTATTGAATCGAACAAGTTGGAGGTAAATGTTTACAATAATATTTAGAAAAAGCTAGCTTCTGTTTCAAGGAAAAGGGAGAAAATAAAGATGAAAAAGAAATAAGTCAGGCGGTAATTTTAGTTCCGCGGAACGTAGCCTTCTTTGATCGAATTTGGGGGGAGTAGAGAATACCATGGAGACATGAAAAAGACATATGCTCAGGTTACCCCACATTTATATTTATAACACTTTTACTATTTTGTGAATGACTCCAATTTCATTGGATAGTAATAATTAAAAACAATTTCAGTAGCGGAGTGAGCTATTTTATATTTTTAGACCTTTGTAGAGTGTGAACGATTGAAATGGGTAAAAATATTAGTCAGTTTGGCCAATCGACCGAGACATCATGAAGTGCTAACTAAATTTGGAAGAAAAGTCCCACGGTGGATTCATATAAAAGGAGCATTGATTTGAGTGCTTCTCTTTTGTTTTTCAATATCAATCAACTCTTATCTCTTTATCTCTCTTCCCCTACTCTATAATATCTATCTATATATAAAATGGATCCAGGTTACGCTCTCCTCCAACACATCAAGACTGTCCCCAATTTGATCAATGAAGATCCTAGCATTACCACTCCAAAGAACTCTAGCTTCATGGACATGCCTTGGTCTGAATTCTCAAAGTTATTAAGTAAAGATAATAACAAGCGCCGTGCCTCTAGTTCTTCTGATAGCACTGCAAGTACTACTGCAAGTACTCCTGAGGAAACCTCTGAGAATATGTCTCTTGGAAACTGGGACTGCATGACTGGTTACCAAGACGTCGAACATGATCGTAACTTATAGACGAACTCAATTTTTGCATCCTTTATCATTATTCATAGCTAATGTTTCTGTCTCCATTTCTATCTACCTATCCATTACTTTGAACCTCTGCATACCTACTTAACAAATGATTTTTTTTTTTGATTATTTAATAAATATAAAATCCAGAATTGGACTCTTCTTGTCATACATTTTGATTAAAAACAAACTTTATATACAAGCCCATTTTCTCACGGATCTTTTCTTTATTTGGGTACATGAGCGTTTATTTTTTTTATATTGTGGATTTTCTGTACATTTTTTTGTCCACAAAGAGTCGTTTTCTTTAAAAGATGGTTGGAATAATATAATGCTACATTGAGCAGGTGTTTATATTGGCGCGTGCGTGTGGATCATTTATAAATGTTCACTCTCATATTAAAAAATGGGTCATGATAACAACACGTTTTCTTTATTTATTTATTATTTTTACATCTACGTTTATTCTGTTAAAAATAAACACACTCAAATTGTTTATGAAACGTAGCTTTATCCTTCTTTCCTATTTATAATATCCCTCCTTTGGGGTGTAGAAGGGAAAGGATTATGTTCTGTTTAGAACTGTATTATCATTTCTTATAATTTGAAATTTATACAGCCCATTCTAAAGGTATTCTTTTAATATAAAATGACCACTTTTAATTCAACTAAATAAGCCAAGACCCCCCTTTTTTTTCTTTGTATTTGGTCGTGATTGAAATTATAAGGATTCCAGAACTATCAAATTAGCCCATCCATGTTCCAAGCCCTGGGAGGGCGAGATAAATGGCGTGCTCGTTTGTATTTACTGAAACCAAAAACTTACTCAAGGGTAAGGGGTTTGATATAAATCTCCGCCTCTTTGTTCACTATTAAAAAGCTTCTGGACACTTTTGTATTCAATTTAATAATGGGTGATTTTTCCTCCTCATTTTGAAATGTATAAATACTTTGCAGCATAAGTGAGAAGGATTTAGAGGAGACATATTGGGTCTAACTACAGAGAAAAGGGACCAACAGAAGTTTCATATTAGAAAAGCGCTCTCTTTTCATTTTAGTGTATTAAAAGAACACTGCGATCCACGCTTAAACCAAAAAATATTTAATTGCTGACAGAACAAACTCACTAGTATGAGAAAGTTGCTTTAAAACCATTTTCTTTCCCAATAGATAAAAACTACAATGTAGATATATTGTTACAGAGCCGGTAACTTTCATTGTGAAAATAAATAGATGGTACAAACGACATTTATGGACAAAGGAGTCTCTTTTTGTATCAAAAAAAACCCCCCAATAAAACTTTGAAGTTAATTTTTACTAATGTCAGCAGAAAACTCTTCAATTTAAACGAGAGAAAATATATGAATTAGTTTGCAGTTTGACATGGTACACAACATATCGTAATCAAATTCAGTATGATAATTGTCAGGGGATTCAATGAACTTTTACTTTCTTTCCTGTAGAATAGAATGAAATGATTTTGAAGAACAACGCTCCTTTTTTTATCCCTTGAACTGTGTGTGTTTATATATTTATCTTTTACCCCTCTTTACTCTTTGGGACTCTCAATCCCACGTTTCAATATGGTGAAACGCTTTATCTAATCAGTAACTCCGATTACTCTTGAAAAAGGGGTAGGAAAAGTGTGTGAAGAAATTAGCTGTATAACATAAGCTGCATAATGTGGATGGCTTAAACAATCGCAAAATATCAAATCGAAAATTGAAGTAGCATGAACAAATGTTGTTAATGAACAATCCGACCCGATATTTTCTAATGATACAGTAAGCATGTCAAAGTAGGTTGTTATTACTATTGAACTCATTACTTGTCAAATTCGAGGTCAGCCAGACTTGGCCTTTTATTTTCCACCCCATTTCACTTCAGTCATGGCAACTAATAACAACACGTTTACACAAGAGCAACTCTTCTCTTCTTTAGAAAGTGTTGTACAATACGTAATATTTGTAGCAAACACACTAGTAAAGAACTTTACAATTCAGAGGATGGCAGTAATAACTTGAAGTAATAATTGAAGGACAAGGAAGAAGTAATAATAAATTCATTGAGCGTTCTTGTGCAATCAAAAGAAAATGAAAGAAATCGATGATTTAAAGGCAACCAATCAAGTACAAAAGGAAAACCAAATGTTAAAAAAGCCAAGTGAACGAGTATCATGAAATTGCTCAACAACAAATACCTCGAAGCAGCACTGATCATCGTCATCAATAGTACTTAGGTTATGATGTAAGTAATATTATCGTTAAAATAGAACTTGAAGTTGAGAATAATGATTTTTTTTATCAGGTATAATTAAAAGTACAAAAAGAAAGGCGTCATCCACTCATGACTATATGACTGAATAGTATAATATTAAAAAAAAAGAAGGTTGGTCTAGACCATATTATCGCTTAAAATAAATTATTTTAATACGAGTAACTCTTTGATATTACCTCGAAATGATTAGATCCGAAATAAAATGTAGAATTCAAGAAATGATAGTAAAATTCAAGTATCAAGCAAATTTATATGATTTAATGTTTCTCGGTAGAACAATTTGTCGTGCTCATTTCATTTAACAAGCAAATATTGAAAATCATGAAAAATGGCAGATCTTTAGGAAAAACTCATTAAACTCCAAAACTTTTGTTTTATACAATACCATAATGTGATTTGGCATTTTTAAGTTAGAAACTATTCGGTACATTTGTGAAGAGTGCAATACAATATACACTCAAATAAATATAAATATATCATTCGTTTATTATGAACGAAGTAGAAAATGAAAACAAAGATAGAAAAAATGACCAAAAAAATGATATTTCACTTCTCTTTTTATGTATAAAATCATACATTTCGCCATTGTCATACTTTAAGCTCATGTCCTATAGTCTTGCGTTTACGATGGTCCTTAATATAACATACCACTATTTCCCCAATGATAAATACACTTAGCCAATCCATGTTAGTAGAGTTTATCCTATTGAAAATATATAGATTAATGACAATTCTCAGCCACATAGAAGGAAGTTAGACTTGACACGGATCACTAGTTCAAGTAACTGATATTTTACAAATTTGGATGACTTCACGTTTTGATTTTTGCTTTCTTTTCATCAATCATATTTATTGTTACTTGCATTAACAGTATGGCATATATAGACTTGAAGAGAATAAATATTTAGAGAAGGACACATTTGCATAAAAAAAGTGTCTCTCAAGACGAGAAAACACAGCCCTATCATTTTCATTTTCTGATTGCTGTACAACGTTACATCTATTCGTTTTTACAGAACTTATTCTTAGATGCTCTCAGAAAAAAAACTTTGTAAAAGCAAATCATTTCTGCACCTGTTCACAATTAGAACTTCTTATTTTTTTTTAAAAAAAAAGAGAAAAAGAAAAATATAACAATATTGAAAATGAAGACCTGTATTACTTTATTATCTGTATTTTCCTTACTACAACTGAGTTCTGCCTTGATGATTCCTCGAAGAGACATCTCTCTTTTTCGTGCGACTATTATTCAGGAATCACAAACCTTACTTGCCAAAAGAGAGCTCCAGGAAGATGAGATTACCACTTTTTCAGATGAATGTGTCATTACTGTAAACGTGGGTACTCCTCCCCAACCCATTAAAGTTGCACTAGACACAGGAAGGTAAAGAGAACTGTCTTATCAATAGATTGGTATACTGATATATAAAAACTAATACACATATACATATTAAAAAAACAACAATTTAATTATTCCAAGTATCGAGTGTCCTCCAGACCACTGTATTCGAGCTGGTTTATTTAATTCTAGTAAATCTAGTACTTATAAGAACAATAGTACCCCAATGGATGCAGGTACAAATATGGATTATACTCTACCAAGCTATTGGGGAACTGAAACTGTCAATATTATGGGCTCTTCTGTTGACAATCTTCCAGTTGGCTTTATCACAGATTCGTTAAACCAAACTTATGGATACCTGGGCTTAGGTCATCCAACAAACTCGAGGCCTACATTTTTTTCCCAACTTTTTAAAGACAATACTACTATTCAGGGTGGGGTGTTTTCCTTATACATTGATAGAAGATCAAATGACACAACAAAAAGAGGAGAGATTATATTTGGAGGCAGCGACAACACCAAATACACTGGAAATCTAGTTACTACTGTAAAACAATCCTGAAAGCAACAGTACTTACACAAACTGGTATGTTAGCGGACAATATACAAGTGCTTCTACGAATACAGGCAGTGCAATCAGCAAATCATTTAACAATGTCAATGTCATTATTGATTCCTCAACTCCAATTTCATTTTTACCAAAGGATATGGCCGATGGAATTGCTTGCATATTAAATCCCTCTGATATCAAGTACAATGATGTGCAAAAGGTATATGACATTACATGTGGACATTACGATGGCTACAATATTGAGTTTGTTTTGGGGCCTAACGAAAGTCCTGTTCATCTTAAGATTCCACTCTCCCAAATGATTGTTCGATTTAGCAATAACCAGTGTGTTCTTCCTATTTCTACAAGCGACACTGTTTTTACGCTTGGTCTTTCTGTGATATATAACTACTATATGGTATTCGATACCGTTCAACATAGGATTAGTTTCGGTAACATTCCTGGCTCTACAGCAACTGTATCTACACAGTAGCTGCTAAATTATGTTTTCTTTACATTATAAAAATATTTTACTATGGATAAATGACTATACATGTAAATAAATTCTTTAAAAAAAATCGTGATTTGGTATATTTTAATTTTTGGATAGTAACATATGAACTCTTAACTACACCCTCTAAAATATTATATACAAATTTAAATGCAAATCGATGTATTGATTGGCTTGCATTAAAAGGTATAAGGGACTATTTTTCGATCTTACATTTGTATATTCGTCTCTATTAGACTCAAATAGACATAATAGACTTAATATAGAGTGAATTAAGTTCAAAATAGGGGGTACTATCG
>VCJG01001806.1:10479-24060 GCA_024140375.1 Backusella westeae | reverse complement strand
TGTCCATCCAGACCCAGGTTCCTATCATCTTCGCCGGTGTCAACGGTTACCTCGATAAGATCCCCGTCACCAAGGTCGTTGACTGGGAAAAGGACTTCATCAGCCACGTTCAGACCCAACACAAGGATGTCCTCGAGGAGATCCGCACCCAGGGTGTCATCTCCAAGGATCTTGAGGGCAAGCTCCGTGAAGTCTGTGACAACCACACCAAGGCCTTTATCTAATTTTACTCTTAGCTTTTTTTGATCAACAAAATCTATTTTACTGTTACCATTAACAAGAAGAATCTCCTGTATACAAAAACACAAAAAATTAAATAAATTGATTTACAACTTTTAGAAAAACGTATACTCTAAATGCAATGCTTTTTCTTTATATTTATCTCTAATATAGAAGGTGTAAATGTTTACTATGAAAAGAGAGAGAGAGAGAGAGGTGTCAATTCAAACAAATATTTGTACCTGACGTTTTTTGGATCCAATGAACGAATACACATCTATAAAAGCAGCGCACAGTTGAAAAAAGAGGGGGTGGCCACAGACATGTCAATCTTTGAAAACAATTGGAGATAAGCCATTTTTGGAAAATAGCCCTTTTTTGGTGATTTGCTTTTCCACCACCATATTCCATTTTTCCTTGGAGTTCTATGAAAGTAAAGTGTTAAAATAAGCAATATATATGAAGAAATAAGCTCTTCTGGTACTACTAATCATCTTGTGTTATTGTCAACTACAAACTGTCAGATGTCTAATTCTATCATGTATTAAAACCCAGTGATAAAGAAGGGTAGTGGATCCGTGAGTTCATGTAAGCCGGTGCTCACTTGATGAAATGAAAATGGTATATTTTTTATACACTCTCTTTAATCATTCAACACCATGAGCTTATGCGAGTAAGTGTCTATTCGTTTGATAACCCATAACTTTTCGTTGTTATAGTAAACAACAAGAATATTATGATTGAAGCGAATTTGGATCAATTCAACACTTACTAAACTATTCATATGACTTGTGTGCTAGATTCGAATCCACTGATGCAACTTGTAATATAAGTCTTGCTTATCTAAACATATTGTTAACTAGACTCATTGGGGTTGTCAATATGCTACGCTTGTTGGGTTTTAATTAATTGTCCGACACACGCGGTGGCACTGAAAGCGCAACAATAAGAGCTACGGACAAAGTAGTGTATATGTGTATACAGATATAAGCATAAGATATAAAGATGATATTAACAATAGTAGAAGTATTATCATACAAGTTACTCACAAAAAGGACCATTGTTAACAACTAGAATGTAAAGGAAATAAAGAGTATTTTATAAATAGAAAATGGCATGGAGGAGAAACATGAAAAAGTCAAAAGAAAGCGTGTCAATTATATTCAAACTCCTCCATTTTCCTCTATAAAATGTTGCCAAAGTGTCTTTTCGCTTATCATTTATATCCTCTTGGTTTCTTGTTCCTGCTTATAAATGTTTCGGTTTAGAAGTGCTACCAACTCCAGCGCAAGCAGCATAAAGTCCGTTGATCATGGACCCGTAACACATACTCCAATCATGACTCCTCCTACAGAATATGACCCAGTCTTACCTCCCGCCTTGGACGAAGAGCAAGAAAAGAAGTTGGTTGAATTTAAGGAATGGATGGAGACAATCCTGTTGGACAAGGAGGACCCTTACTATCCTAGTGAACGTGGTTTCCTTACTGAAGAAACCGCGAAGCGTTATTTACGTGCAAGAAAATGGGAGATGGATGTAAGTGTCATTATTAGGAGAAAATGCTTTTTATTCAAACTAATCACCACAATTCTCCATCAATTAGGCATCCAAGACAATGTTGGAAAACACCATCAAGTGGAGACGTGACTTTAAACCAGACATGTTGGATGCGGAGACTATCCGCGGTGAGGTACCATTCATTATTATGTGATTAAAAAATAGCAGCAAAATAACACAAAGATGCCATTTATAGGCTGAAACAGGAAAGATGTACTTTAGTGGTTATGACAACGCTGGCAGACCACTTTGGATCATGAAGCCAAGATATGAAAACTCAAAGGATTCTGATAAGCAGGTGAAATACATTGTTTTCTGCTTAGAGCGTGGTATCCGATTGATGCCACCAAAGGTAGAGAAGCTTTCTATTGTGGTCGACTTTAAGGACTCTAGTAAAGCAAGCAATCCTAGTATCAGCACCTGTAAACAGTTTTTGGATATTTTGAGTAACCACTATCCCGAAAGATTGGGCGTTGCATTCCTTTTTAACTGTAAGTACTTGCAGTATATATAATATACATTTAATAATTAATTATATATTAGCACCTTGGTTCTTTTTAACCACATTTAAGCTCGTTGCACCATTTATTGACCCTGTTACACGCAGTAAGATCAAGTTTATTAATAAGGGTGACAGCGGCAAGACCGAAAAGGGTGGCGATGTTATCAGTGTGGAGGAATGCATTCCTTTAGAGACGATGGAAGTGGATTTAGGCGGCAAATATAACTTTGGTTTTGAGATTGACTCGTACTGGCCAGAGCTGTTAGAAAAGACAGGCAATCCTTACAAGTTCATTGATTATAGATAAATACAAGTCATTATTTTATATATTACATTTTTAACTCATTCATTCCATCCATGAATAAAAGATAAATATTCATTATTTAACATGTAAAATGTTCATTATCACGTGCTGTGGCGCAAAGCTTGCATATATCAAACCGCCCTCTTTCAAGAAAATGAGAACAAATTTCAAATTAATGAGAAGATTTTCAAATTGTTGAGAAACATTTTCAAATTATTGAGAAAAGGTTGATGAGAAAAAAAAAAGGGGGGGTTAAGAGAGATGAAGAGATTGGTATTAACCCAAGGCATGATACTAAAATAATGGAATGTGGTATATCTGGCGAGCCAGACATAGTTGTGGTAGTAAACTCTGTCCTATTGATGCGTTACTCGATTACTTTTTATCATGCTAATCCCTCATGGTGTGTAATATGACTTAATGGACCGTTGCTACATGGCTACCTATCTCTTTATTTGCTCACTGTCTGAAATATGCTCTTTATACATGATATATTTCTCTTTTCTCAATTATTCCCCTGGTTTTTCTCATTTATTTGAAATATTTTCTCATCAATTTGTAATTTTTTCTCATTTTCTTGAAATAAACAGTAAGACTCAAAATTCACCAAGACGGACTTATTCCTCTTTATAAAACCATGGGTCGTCGATTAAACTACATTAAGCTTAACAATGCTCCTGGTGATATCGATATATTTGGCCAATTATATAGCCTTGGTTGCCGATTAAATCACATTGAAATCCAATATAGCGACGATGCTATATTTTCACAGCTTGCTCAATCTAATCAATCGAAATATGTTAAATTTGCTTCTGTGGAACAGACTACTGTCGTTTCCCCAAGTTTGCTACAAAATATGACATCGCTCTCGTCATTGACTTTGGAGGACGAACTTTCCATTAACTTGGCCGAATATATGTATGCATTTCCGCCCTCATTCACTACATTCGACCTTAACTGCAACGAAATCGAGCTCAGTAACGTACCAACTTGTCCCAATAATATCAGAGCATTGTCTATTAGTTGTACCAATCTTCCCAAACCGATTGACAGCGTTATTTTAACCTACTGTCCTAAGCTAATCAAATTGGAACTCTGAGGACGCACTTCCGAGAATATGAATATATGTTTTCCAAACACTCACTTGAAACGGCTCTCTATCGGATCAAAGTATGGTACCAATGAAAGAAAACATGGGTTTTTACTTAAATATACAAACGTGTTACAATCTCTGTGTTTTGTTGAGTGACTAGGTCTAACATATACCCAGCATCCTCGCGTTGAATTTGGGATGACCAGCGAACTTCAGGACAGAACTATTATCGAAATTACATGCACCTTTGCAAATGATATGTCTTTGACCACAGAAATCAAGGATATAACGAATTAGATGAAAAAAAAAAATAATGTTGGTAAAATTTTGAAGCAAGAAAATACATTCGATGCTTTTCTTATCATCTGCCATGATCTTTTATCAATGTTTATTTATGCTTTTGAGATATCAATCTAATTCTAACGTAACGTCCTGCGCCACAGAGACCACATGACAAAAGATTTAAAACAAGGAGAACAATCTGTTGCTTTAACTCTTTTCTTGTTTCTTCCTCTCTTTGTTAAAAAAAAAAACAACAGAATGTTTTCGATTCTTAGGAAAAAGAAAAAGATGTACTGTTTTGAAGAGCTGCATTCTTCATATTCAGGTAAATTATGATATCTAGTTACCTTTCCTTCAGCTGCACTCACCTTCCTCGTCGTGTCTTGACTTGTATTATTTTTATATCCCAAATCATTATTTCACTATATAAGATGATGGAATAACATGGACACCTGAATCATATACATCTGTGGGACTCAGCTACTCAGATTTCATTTACGCAGTAGGCAATGAATACCTACAGAGAAAACAATACCAAAAGGCGTTGGGATGGTTTCACGAAGCTGCTAAACTAATCTATCCAAGGGCAGAGTATCAAATAGGGTACATGTACGATATGGGATGGGGAGTAGCAAAAGACTATAAACTGGCAATGGAATGGTATCGTGAATCTGCAAGTCATGGTAACTCCAACGCCATGTGCCAAATTGGCTATTTGTATCACAATGGTCAGGGCGTGCCAAGAGATTATAAACAGGCAGTAGAGTGGTATTTCAAGTCATCAAATAATAGCCATTCGCAAAATAACATTGGTATTATTTACAAACGCGGTCAGGGTGTCCCCAAAGACATGTTTGCGGCCATGAAATGGTATACAAAAGCAGCCAAACAGGAGAATAGAATGGCACAGTACAACTTGGCCTTTAACTATGAGTTTATCAATGAGGTTAGAGATCCTCAGCAAGCAATAAATTGGTATAAAAAAGCTGCAGATAATGGTTGTGTAATTGCCAAAGCACACTTCTATTTGATGAAGATTAGAGGATATTCACCACAAAAAGATCACCAAGATATAGGTAATTGGTTTATTTCATTTGAACAACTTTTTTTTCCATATCACTAAACGCAGACAATAGATCGTTACCTAGCCTATGAAATCTACAGAGAAATAGACGAAAAATTCGATATCGATTATGATGAGAAGGATCCTTTATTAGGAGAGTGCGAAAAATTTTAAATATGATTTCTATTCCTTTCAAAATCGGCTCTCTGGGAATTAAAATCCAGAAGAGTGGTGCAAATAGTTACCAAATTATTCAAATTAAAAGACTGCTTTTTGTTTTTTTCATTCTCTTTTCTCTTTTATTTTATCTTATGTTCTTATTCATTATGGATCACCTACCTAGTGAACTTTTACACAATATATTTATTCAACTTCCCTTGGGCCAAAGAGTAAAATGTTTGCTTGTGTGTCGCCATTGGTTTGACGTTTTAGACAGACGCAGTTTGCTATATGATGTAAAGATTGACAGCAGTGATAGACTGATCAGCTTTTTCGAATCATTAAAGAATTGCCCTAGACGTGTATTTCAAGTAGAAATATGTATTATAACCGCGATTTTCAGTACGGCATTTGATAAACGAATCTTCCTCACCTGTCTTCCAAATTTGCGAGTAATCAAATATAAGAATCTCACGTTTTGTTCCTTGAATTATGATGCACCAATTGAACCTTATGACCATCTGATTCCCGATACGAGGTTGGAACAAGTCAAAGATGTTGGTATGTGTGAATTCACCCGACAGTTGACTCTTACAGGCACATGCACCAGGCTGGAACGACTCAATCTCACGCTTTCTGCTCAATTCGAGAACCCAAGAAAAGACCTTTTTCCTAATTTGAAGGATATGCCGGTCCTGAAGAAACTCACCATAAGGCGTGTCAGATTTGGAATACAAGATTGTGAATTGCTGCACAGTAATCTACCATCTTTGGAGCGGTTTCTCTTAAAAGATGTAACTTTAAACGCTGGCCCGCTGCCTAGAAAGATCACACCGGCTACTCGTGTTACTTTATTCCATGTGCAATTTGGCTGTTACCCCAATTTAACTGATTATCCCAATTGGTACATTTACATGGCAAGGAAGTATACCAAGCTGACAAGATTTATCTGTGACGACTATTTTCTTTGCGAGGCTGAGCCCCACGAGATCATGACAATATATCGCGATGGAATACTCCCTCTTTATAGAAACACTGGAAAGAATCTACATCATTGCGATGCAAAAAGAGTACCAATGGAATTAGAAATATTCAAACAGCTGGATGATATTGGCTGTCAATTATCGTCATGTAAACTTGAGCATAATGACACGGAGCCTATATTCGCTCAATTGGCTCAATCTAATCAAGCAAAGTACGTTAAACAGCTTGGAATAGAATGTACAGAGATTGCTCACCCGAGTTTACTTGGAAATCTGACGTCTCTTGTATCGATAAATATAGATATGAATGTCGAAGAAGTTAATTGGCCGATTAACCTGACTGAATACTTGAATGCATTTCCACCTACACTTGTTTATTTTTCAGTCTATTGTACCGACGTAGAAATCAGTGAAATACCAACTCACTCTAATAACATCCAAAAATTGTTTATTGATTGTGATAATCTATCAAATAAGCTCTGCCAAGTTATCTCTATCTGTTTCCCTAAATTAATCGACGTACGCCTCAAAGGTTTTGTAAAACAGAATATGACCATCGATATATCAAACGTACATTTGCAGTATTTAATGCTGAGTACTGTTTATAGAGACAAGCCCACCAGTTTTATACTCAATTCTACAAGTGATTCTCAAGTCAAATACTATCTTGGACTGAAACGACAAGACAGAAAAAATTTCCAAACTGTTAGACCTGCAACAGAGGAAGAGCTGCAGGATCGAATTACTATACATACCATTTGTGGTTCTACAGAATACCATTCCTTTTTCGTCATTGGTCTTGATGAATGAGACGACTCTTAAGCCATAAATACTAAAACATTTATGCATCAACGAGAAGTTCTCATGATCACATGCTTGAATTAGATAAATACAAATAAATAAAATGAAATTACATTTCTTTGTTGTTATTGCATCTTAAAAACAGGCAAAACGGGCTTTATCTTTACTTTGCCCTTTTGGAATGGCCGTTCTCAGTTCGTGGATAAAAGGTTGGCTCGTGTCTACAAAACCATACGGACGTGTGCTTATCTGGCAGCAACTATGCTAAACGCGTGAACAAGGCTGTGTGGTGACAACCCACAAAAACAAAGGTATTTCTACATTTTAATACACTTTATAAACCAACATTCTAATGTAAATGTAGAGGGTGGTATCTATTACCAACCTCATCCCACATCGCCATCAGGGCCGGCGGGGGGCCTTGCCTGCAATCAATTAACCAAAAAAGAATACAAAAGTTGATCTTCTTATGTGACCAGAATGACCACAAAATTTCAATACACATCTTTCTCTTTGTCTGCAAAGTTATACCAATTGTTTAAATGCAATCAAATAAAAGAAAATATCTGTGTTGTTAAACTGAGCAATCCATTGGTTTATTAGTAAATGTTGGATGATAAACCGTCTGATATTTGGGAAGGGAAAAAAAAAATGTTTTAAAGTGGGTGTTTACAAATGGACAAGTCTTGCTTGTATCTCTACTCGTTTTATTGACTTGGCTTTAACGACCAACTGAGGCCATTTGGATGTTTTTTTTGATACGCGTACAGGCACTCCACCAGAATTTACTTCAAAGAGAGCCGATTTGTTATCATCCAATACCTCTATCAAAGCATAATAGGAACAGGCGAAAATCACGGAGAACACAGTAAGACAATCCAGGCGTGAATGTGGTACAAGGAGAATGGTATCAGTAGGCCGGGACACATGCAAGCCCACATGGGATAAATGAGGGTGACTGACTGTATTGAAAGTGTCTGTTTCTGGAGCCAACTCATTCATATTTATCAGGTCTACACTTAGAGAACAGTTGATGTATATAACCTTTAATGAAGCCGGGAATGTTTGCAAGTGCTTGTTCAGATCGATTGTTGTAGTCTTTCTGCTATCAACAAGGAAACCCACCGATACCAATTCAAGTGCCTCCATACGTTTGAGCAAGGGATTTTGAGCAAACTTTACTTTGGGACTCAAATCAAGAGATTCGATAGATTTTGCCTGGTTTGACCGACAGAGCGTTGATAGCACCGTCTGTTCTGAGTTTTTGGACAAGATGTTGAACTTTTTAAGTTGACAGTTGGCTTGATCTAGTATGTCAAAGATATTGAGATCGCTGGGCAGAAAAGGCAAAGTAAGTTTCTTCAGGTGAGGACCGTTGCTAGTCAATAGTGAGAGTAAGCCACTTTGGTATAGTTCATCCTGGTTGGCCTGTGTCTTCTCCTTTAGTGATATATCCAGATTTTTTAAACAAGTGTATTTTCTGCTGATATATTGGCACCATTGTTTGTGAATCTCAACGTCAGCATGCTCTTTGAAATGTATTGACAGGTCTTGTAAGGAAACGGCAGTTTCAATATTGGTGGGCACTTGGCTTGCGATCGGTTTATCCACACGTAAATCAAGTTTTTTCATTGAAGGTAGATTTTTATAAAGTGTTTCAACATCGTCTATCCTGATTTTAGGAACCTCAAGTAATAAACAAGTTAAAACAGGCATGTTTTTTAAATCGCGGACGAGTTGCTGACATGTTGAATCATCTCCATAGGCAAACATGGCTAGATCTTTCAAGTGAGTGCATAAAGCAGAAGATGCAAGTTGGCGTGTCACTTCACATTCACCGTAATCAGTAAGTTCTTCGATTCTGCAAGTTGATGATTTTAATTCAAACTTTGAATGAAGAAAGTTTGTATGGATTTTCTCGCTCTCACACTCAAACATTGTAAGTTGTCGCAAGTTGGGGAACATTCTGACAAGATGTCGTTTATCAAAGTTTTCGAGACAATCATACAAAGACAGTATTTCCACCTGAGACGGTCGTGTATAAAGTCGATTCACCATATCAATAAACATATCAAAGTGTTTCTTGCTACTGATATTCACATCATACAATAAGCTACGAGTATGAAGAATATGATACCAATACTGAGATACAAGCATACACTCTAGCCTTTCTGATAGTTCAAGTTGGATAAATATCTGGTGGAGTAGCTCGGTTGGAAGTTGGTCCATGATGCAAAGATAAAATAAAGATAAAAGAGCAAAACAAAAACAAAAACAAAAACAAAGTGCCAAAAATTGAGGCTGCGCGACATCTCCTAAAAAGGAAATTCCAGAAAAAGCATCATCATTCAAAGGCGTATGTGAGATTAAAAAGCTTTATTCCTTGTTTTATCTTTATTCTATACATATGGAATAAGCCAAGTGGCGTACAGAAACAGTTGACACAATAAATAACTATAAATACTAAGAACGTTTCTTTTCTTCATGTTTGTGCTCACAAAAATAGCCAAACATCATAAAACTAATATCCTTCCCGGATTATTAAGCTGTAAACAAGCATATTCAAGACAAGATAAAAATAGTTTGCGCTGTTTTCTACATGTAAAAAGATATGATTACTTTTTAAATCATCAGCCCTAAAGAAAACGATTGAGTTGAAATCCCGCTTTGAATACCCGCCAAAACTTTTTTTAATGTGATCACAGTGCAAATTTGATTTTTTTTTCTTCCGTTTTCTGCTTTTTATTTATTTGTTTGTGATGTCGAGTACAGTGAACCGAACCAGTTCTGTCAGTAAACGTAGGTCTGTTTTGGCAGAAGCTGGCGTAAAGACCAATACTGGAGAAACACCCAGTAGACCCACCCGCACACCCACAACCACCTCTTTAAACCGTAGAACAAGTACTGCCACGAAACCCAGTTCGCCTTCCGTATCCAAGACACGGGCAACTACCACGCCCGCTACTACAGTAAAAAAGAAGGCTCCAGGTACGACTATTCAAACCGGCAAAACGCCATCTCCAACAAGTAGCAATCCCTCTCCTACATCGCCTTCTCCTAATCGACGCTCAGTTGTACCTTCTACAACAGCGAGTCGAGCTTCTCCTCTCTCTCGCCGCGCCTCCGTTAACGTTAGTCAAACTGCTAGTACAAAAAGAGTAATTTCTCCTACAACCACCACAAGCTCGGAGGCCTTGAGTCCACTTAAACAGAAGGTAGGATATACTTTTCGCTTGGAATAACCTTATATTTATCATGACATTCATGTAGCTTGCAGAAAAGACGAGCCAACTGGATGAAAAGCAAAAGGAGATTGAAAATCTTTTAAGCAATCAAAGCCAACTCGAGTCCCAGGTAATAAAATAAAGCAAATTATGTTTTAATATATTAATAATAAAATAAATATTATTAGAATACAAAGTTACAAGATGAATTAAAAGAGCTTAAAGAGAAATTAGAGGTAATGATCAAATCACATGTTTTTCTTATCATTTTATTAAAAACAGGTTCTTTAAATATAGAATGATAATAATAATACCAATAATAATAATAATAATAATAATAATAATAATGAACAAGAAAACACGGATCAAATTAAAAAGGAATATGATGAGTTATTACAAAAGGAAGCAGAAAAATCAAATCAAATGATTGAATCCTTAAAACAGGAACATATTAACTTGAAAAAGGAGGAAGAGAACAAATATAGCGAATTACTCGAAAAAATAAAAGAAAAACATAAAACAGAGTCAAGTGTAAGTAACTATCATTAATAAACGATAACAACGTTGACTAGACACTGGCTATAAAATAGGATAAAAAAGAAGAATGGGATAAACAGTTGGAAGAGCTAAAACAACAGCACGAGTCAGCATTCAAGGTAAGGAAAATGGGATTATATGTGTATATATTTTTACAATATATTAACATTAAAATCTCTAAAATGTAGAGTGAACAAGAAAAATGGAATCAAACTGTAGAGTCACTAAAGTCACAACAAGATACCCAATCAAAAGAACATGAGACAACACTAAACCAACTAAATAAAACAATTCAGGAACTCCAACAAAGTAACACAAACACACATGTGCGCAAACTTCAAAATGAACTTGATACTGCCAACGCGGCATTGGATGAATTTAAGCTACAATCACAACAGGCTGTAGAGGCAATAGAGCGTCGCTATAGAGATGAAATACGTCAACTACAGACTGGAAGTGATGATACCGCTAATGTCTGGTTAGAAAAGACCAAATCCGCCCAACAGCAGGTGAATAGGCTTTCAGACGAACTGGAGCGTAACGAGTCAAGACACAAAGAGGAAATGGCTACTTTGAGTGAACAGCACCAAGAGGCTATCGAGCAGTTTAAAGAGGACATTGAAAGAAAGGACGGTGAAATCGAGGCACAGTCAAATCAGATTGAACAATTGCTATTCCAGGTGGAATCACTACAAAACTCTCTGGAAGCCGCTACTGCTCGTCTGGAGCATACAACAAAGTCAAGCTCATCCACCACAACAGGAAACCAGGCCAATGAAAATAGCCACAAGGATTGTCGTGCGCGTTTGGAGCAAAAGCAAAAGGAGGTGGATGATGTGAGGGCGAGAATAAGTGAAATCAGGGAAGCGCATGAAAGTCAGTTAACTTTGATGGGCCAGGAAAAGGCAAATGCGATGCAAGAAATGCGTAAAACCATCACGGCACTCGAACAAAAACTGGCTAGTATACCCCCACCACCTGCTGCAGTCTCTACTCCTGCACCATCGCAGTCGCAGACTCCTATTCTAGTAAGCGTGGATGAGGAAAAGCTAAAGTCAATTGCCGAACAGCATCGTCAAGAGATAAAGACACTGCACGACCAGTACCAGGCCGTGGTGGACAGTAAAGAAAAGGAGCTCGAAGACTACTCGTATCGTGTCAAGGCGCTTGTGGCATCCAAGCAAAAAGAACTGGATCGTATGCGTTCACTAGGATCACAAAAAGAAACCGAGCGCCAGGAAGAGGTGGACAAGTACGAGCACAAGATCCAGGAGATTGAAAGTAAAGTGAATAAACTGGAAACCACAGTGCATCACTGGATGACATTATCTAACAATAATGAAGTACTTTTACAGGATATGAAGAAAGATTGTCGCTCCCATGTGGATGAAAACCAACAGCTTGTGCGGTTGGTTGACCAGTTACAAAATGAATTGCATAGAGGCAGACTTGCTGTTTAGAAACCTTTTTAAATAAATACAAAATAAAAATATGTGTAACCATAGTTTTTAGTTCTCAGCTTGTTAAAAAAAAAATTAAGCGTGAAATTATTTTTATTTTATTTTCTTCTTCTTGTTCATTCATCTAAAAAAAATGTTCTTCATCACACCACGTAAGTTGATTCTGTAAGGGATGAGTTCTTTGAAAACGGGGAAAACTTAGATTAATTTGGCTATAGTCTTCTTCTGGATTGGTGTATTGGCCGTTGTCCCTTACCTTCTCTTGGTTGCTTACGGTGCCTATGGCTGTCCTGAGCAAAACCTCAGAGCCAAGTATAATGCTAACTGGTAAGTTGTTTGTTTGTTTGATTTTCGGAATGAATCTGATGTAATGTAAAAAGGGCTTTGGTAACTGGTGGTTCCTCCGGTATTGGAGCTGCTATTGTGAGAAAGTTTGCTTCTCAAGGTTTGAATGTTGTTGTTGTTGCCCTTGACGACGCTGTCTTGGCCAAATTTAAGGAAACTATTGTCAAGGAGTTCCCCAACACCGAATTCCGTTTTGTTGGCTGTGATCTCTCCGAGGCTTCTGGTGAGGTGTATATGGATGCTGTCAAGAAGGCCACCAGTGACATTGATGTTCAAATTTTGTGTAACAACGCCGGTTTCATCACTACTGGTGGCTATGCCGATATGCCTCTCAAGCGCGAGATGGCCAACTACCATACCAATGTCACCTCTGGCTTGCAGATGACTCACTACTTTGTCGATAAGATGTTGGATAAGGGTCTCCGTGGTTTGGTCACTTTCACTTCTTCCAGCGCCGCTTTTATCCCCAACCCTATGTCTGCTTTGTATGGTAAAGTATTTGTTTACATGTTTTTGTGCTTGGGAATATACGTTTTTTGTCTTAAAAAAATGAAGGCATTGTTGTTGTTGTTGTTTTATTGGCACTAATAATGGGTTATTGGTTTTGGTTTTAAACGATATATAGCCTCCACCAAGATCTTTTTAACTACTTTTGCTGCCTCTCTCGCCGCTGAGTTGGCCGAGGCTAAGATTGATGTTCTTGCTATTGTAAGTGTTTAATTTATGAAAGAGAGATAATTGAAGCATAACCAGTTGACTAATTCACACTGTTTTTTTTTTGTGTAGCACCCTTCACCTATTGACTCTAACTTCTATAGTAACGCAGGTAAAATGTCTGCTTTGACATCCGCTCAGAAAATCTCCTCTCCCCCTTCTATTATCGCCGACACTATTTGTCGTAATGCTGGTAAGGTTGTTGTTGCTGACCAAGGACCCATCACAGTTGTCATGAAGATTGTCATGACCAAGGTTTTGGATTGGAACGTCTTTACCGAAATCATGAAGATTGGTCTCCGTTTCCAAGGTGATTATAAGGCCATGAAGGTCAAGCG
>VCJG01001797.1:15302-27847 GCA_024140375.1 Backusella westeae | reverse complement strand
TTTTTTTTTTTTTTTTTTTTGTTAGCTAAAAACAATATTAATTAAGAGGATTTTGTATGCTTCCTAATGAGCAAATCAAAAGAGAAAACATGGTCAAAACATGGGCGTAGTCATTCTTCAGAACAATCAGGCAATCTACAAAGCACGTTTATGGACAATAGAGGGTGGATAGAGGCCGTTCCTTCTCGCTCTTTGGATAGAAAACAAAGGGACTCTCCCAAAGGTAGACTCAACAAAAGAGAGAGAGAGAGAGTGATTACACTATTTTAAACAAATAAATTAAACCATAGTTTAGATATGTTGGGTGCAGTTTCGGATGAAGACATATTGAAACTAACGCAATTGACTGCTGAAGTAACAACGGAATTAAAACAACCCAAAGCTCATCGACATCGACAAGGTAAAAATAGCAATAACGGTAATATTGGCAACTATTTTAATATTGACTTTTTATACAACAAGAACAAGACGACAGTAGCAAAAAGATATCATCATCATCACACACACCAGAGAGCACAGATAACGAGAGTACACGTCATTCCGAGAAATCGTCCATCAAAACCTCTTCAATACAAAAGGACGATCGTAGAAGGTCATGGCTCTATAAATCCATTCTAAAACCGATAAAAAACAAGGGGAAAGCAAAGGAAACACACGAGGAGGATTCACAAAAAACACCTGCAAGTGCTTTTATAGACGAGTTTTATCAGAAGCAACAACAGCAGCAGCAACTACAATCACAGGAAGGATCCAGTCATAAAGCAAATCTCTCAAAATTAAATACCATTCAAGTTGTACCTCCTTCGCCTTTAAATAATAACAGCTCACTTAATCGACGTCATTCCTTTGATAGTGTCCAGTCACTTGTAAAGGCACCAAAGCCTAGTAGAGACTCTAAGCTGAATAAACTGCTACATCCTTCCCCAAGCCATCACCATCATAATCAATATCAGCATCCAAAACAAATACCCACAGTAACGCCAATTAGCACCAGCACCCTTAATATCAATAATAGCGCATCTAATAATAGTCACCATAGCAACAACACAAGTGACTCTAATCTTACACCCACAATGACTAGGATGGACGGAGATGTCGAGAGCAACAGCGAGGATAAAGAAGAGGAGATCTATCAAAGGCCTAGTTTTCATCTTGTCGTATCACATGACTCGGGCGAAGAAGAGGAAGAGGAAGAGGGACAAGGGGGCTCGGTAGAAGAGGAAGCAGGTGGCGACAACACATCTTCAGAGCCAATTGTAACCGACACTACTCTATCCGACGATGGATCTGATACAATTGATGATCAGACTACGTTGATGTTTGATTACGACAGTTTACCTCCTGAAGTGCGTGGTCTTATCGATGAATATGATTTACGAGGGAAAGTGGTGATGAAGGAAATGTTCATCAAGGATAAAGTAGCTACCTATAAAGAGGAAACAAAAGAGGAGGAAGAGGATGGTAATATAACAATTGAATCATCGTTACCAACAACAGAAACACAAGTAGAAGGGCTAGAGGAAAAAGAACTCGATATTGATGAAAGCGATAAAGATCAAAATGACGATGATGAACAGGAAAAAGACGAAATTGTTTATTCTCATCAATTGATCAGCAGTGGATCAATCCCAAACGATAACAAGAAAAGAAAAATAGGTAAATAAATATTAGAGTTTGCGTGTGTTTTTCTTTATATTAAAACTTGATACATTTTCAGCCATTGTGACAACTTCTAAATATGATGATATTGAATTCACAAAGCTGATACAATTGGATGATGATACAACAAATGGCCCTTTAATCGATATTCATGTCTCCTTATTCGAAGTGAATTATGACTCAGACATGTAAGGCACATCTTTCACTTTTTAAGTCTAATTTATTTATTGGTAATAAATGATCGTCGTAAATGTAGGGAAGGTGGTCCAAAGGAAGAGTTTCAATACATGCTAAACTCAATAGAAAACCGTATATCCTCATTGGATTACTTGAAAAAGGAATCTAGAGAGTTTTTAAATGAACACCAAGGCTATCTACGGAAGCTTACTCTAGAAGAAGCCGGGAAAAAAACTATTTCTCGTACACTTTCTTATCCAAATCTGGGTGAATTGGCAACAGAGGCGGCGGCATCAAGTTACAAGGATGGTGGTGGTGATGAGGAGGAGCATGATTCTGATGGTACAACTCACAGCTCAACAATGAAGCGTCGATCACATAATGCCAATGCCTTGAGAAACGCAAGATCCATGTATATTCCTGACAGTAGCCTGCATGATCCATTTGAATACAAAAAGTACGAGCTGAATCACTTGATAGGTGATTTGAGACAAGAGCTGAAGGGATTTCAGTCTTGTTTAGAAGACACAGAAAAATTAGTAAACTCGGTACAACTTGACATTGATGATACCAGAAACAGAATGGAAACATATATTAAAGACATACCGCAATCCCATTATTCTGCCGTGAGTATTATCATGTTTACAATATACAACAGTTTACTTATAATGTTATGATAGTTGAAAACATTAGAGGTGGATATTGATTCCATTCTATCAAAAAGAGCAAAGAACCCATGGCTAGACACGGGCTATACACTTTTATCATACCTGCTAACTTGTAAGTGGATATTTATTTGCTTTTTTATTTGTTTGCTTTTTTACTAATATAAACATATTCCAGTATTTGCCCTTGTTGTTTGGATTATAATTTATCTATTAAAAATGGGTAAAAAGGTATTATTTTTCCCTAAGAAACTATGGAATAGCTATTCCGACTACTTGCTGCAGCGTAATCGAATTGTTAGAAACGCAAGTTTAAGGTCTGTTTCTCATTAGCAAAAAACAGGTCTGTGCACTTGCCGATTTGAAACTCAGGTGATACACTATTATGTTTGTGCGTATGTCTATTTCATGAAACAAAATACTATTGCACAATAGTAAAGATTTATTTGCATGTATTTGTACTCTATTATCATTTCATTTAATCGAATATATTACAGGTTTAAAGGTTTAAATTAGATCTGAAAAAAAAATAAAAATATATATAGAAATGACGTAAGGAACTATTTTTTTTTTGGTACTTTTGACGTGTGTGTACGTAGAGTTTCTAAAAAAAAAAAGTGACACAATTTTTTTCCAAGTATTTAACCTCAGCGAATAAAAAAAAATTTCTCTCTTCTTTTTCTTTTTCTTTTTTCCAAAAAAGAAATGACAATATACCAAGGAGCCGATGATACAAGTTCTGTCAGTTCCTCGCTATCACTGACATTAACAGAATCAACGCCTTTAATCGGAAAACATGCAGTCGATAACACAAGTGTACAACGAGAATTAAAATGGTTACTAAGAAATAGTTTACCGATCATCGGAACTTACCTTTTACAAAATTCATTTCAATTAGCAAGTATATTTACGCTCGGCCACCTTGTATGTTTCCAATATAATAATAATAAAGCGATATTTAAGATTCTTTTATTCGGTTTTTTTAATTATTATTCCTATTTTTTTTTTCCTTTAATGATTTTAGGGCGCTTTAGAGTTAGGAGCATCTGCATTAGCGTCAATGTTTGTGAATGTATCAGCATGGGCCACAGCATACGGTATTGCATCAGCACTCGATACACTATGCAGTCAGAGCTTTACAGGCTCTCGCGATAAAACAACCATTGGAGTTCATCTTCAGAGAGCCTACCTTATCCTTGCGCTTATGTTTATCCCTATCGCTTGTGTATGGTGGTATGCAACTCCTATCATGTTGGCGTTTAATCAAGATCCTGAGCTAGCTGAATATGCTGGTAGGTTTTTAATTTATTACATCTTTCGATTTTCTCTCTCTCTCTCTCTTTTTTTCCCAAGCTTAATAAACCAATTAACAGCAATACTAATTATCATAATAAAAAATCCATAGGTTTGTTTTTACGTTATTTGTTACCCGGCGCACCAGCCTATATTGGATTCGAAGCCACAAAACGTTACCTTCAAGCACAAGGAATCATGCAGGCATCCACCTATTCAATGATGGTGACAGCACCACTTAATTTTTTGCTCAACTACGTATTTGTATACGTCAAACCATTTCAACTCGGTTTTATTGGTGCGCCCTTGGCCACTAGTTGCAGTTACTGGCTCATGTTTCTCTTATTGCTCGCTTATACAAAATTCGTAAACGGAAAAGAGGGATGGGGTGGCTGGTCCCGTAAATGTCTAACTGATTGGTGGCCGTTTTTGAAATTGGCCTTTAGTGGTATTATTATTATTTGTGCGGAATGGACAGCGTTTGAGCTATCATCATTAGCTGCCAGCTATCTCAGCACCACTGATTTAGCCGCCCAGAGTGTATTACTGACCTTATCTGCAGCTACATACACTGTGCCCATGGGAATCTCGGTGGCTGCTACAAATCGTGTGGGTAATGCATTAGGTGGCGGTTGCGCCTATCGAGCTAAAATTGCCTCGGGTTCCGCCTTACTGTTTTCTGTCTTGTTTGGACTTGTCAATTCAGCATTCTTCCTTTTTACTCGAAACAAGCTAGGTTATCTATTTTCTTCGGATCCCAAAGTGATTGATCTTGTAAGCCAAGTCTTGCCACTGTGCGCGATATTCCAAGTTGCAGATGGTGTGGCAAGTGTCGGAGGAGGTGTTATTCGCGGACTTGGGCGCCAAAGTGTGGCTGCTTGGATTAATTTAGTTGCATATTATTGTATCGCCATTCCATTCGGTTTTTATCTCACATTTAATTCCCACTGGGCATTATCAGGCCTCTGGTCAGGTCTCACCATCGCACTGTTTTTGGTAGCTATAGGTGAGGCTATCTTTTTGAATTCCGTTGACTGGCATGCTGAAGTTAGAAAGGCCCAGGAACGTGTCAAGGCAGACGATAAGGCATTAAAAGTTATTGACGGACTTCCTTAAAAAATCATCCAAAAAAAATACTTAGTTCATAAATACATATTCCCCGTTTTTTCTTTTCCATTGTGTGTACAGCAACATTAATAAAACAAATAATAAACAAATAAACTCTTTTATATATGGAACTTTCTCAATCACACTGATTTAAATTTTTGTTTTATCCAATTGGAGTTGTATATTTAGCCCATAATGCTGTTTGAGTTTATGCTATTATTGATATCCTTGGGTTCAGTGCTTTTCTCTCCTACATATCATTGTTTTTGTAATTAAAACATAATATGTGCTAAATCCAGAAAATAAAACAATAAAACAATAAAAAAAGGCAAGATGAAAAAAAAAATCTTTTTGCTCAGTTAGAATCTGTTCACGAAGCTGTCCTATTTTATGGAACATCAGGGTATTCTTTGTGCGAAAAATAAAAATAAAATGCTTTGATTGGTTTATCAAATATCTTGGCTATATTTGAAAATGAAGATTTACTTTGATAAAGAGCGATGTTTTCTCCAATAGAAAATGTAGAGAATAGTAATCTGTGACAGCAACTTCACCTCTATATCGATTCGACAGTGGTAATTTTCCATTTCTCAGTCACCTGCCCGATAATAGCTGTTTCTTTATTTATTGGATGCCATAGGATTTTAGATGAGTGTACTGTACAGAAAATAAAATATCACTGTTCTATTTCAAGTTGGGATTCTACTCAAAAGTATTTTAGCGAGATTACCTTACTGATAACATGTACACACTTTATTTGCTTTTTCTTCATTGGCACAATCTTAATGAGATTTGTTACTTGGATATAAAACTGTTTAATATTGGTTTAACCAATAAATCATGAAATGTCTCTTTTCTAATTGTATTTGGCTTATTACATCTTTAGCGATACATAAAATATACATTTGTATGTATATTGACGATCTCTCGATCTGTTGAGCAAACAGCATTGGACGAATGAAGAATAGCGCAAGTTGGTGAACTTACACCAAATTCCCTTTCTGGGAATTACGATTTCGCTTTTAACCAAATATAGAAATCAATGTTGCCTTAAATCGATTTATTATTAAGTTTATCAATAACGTAGTTAAAATAAGAAGGTCTCTTATATTCAACATCATATTTATACCGACGTTCCAAGCTATAATCACATAATTTGTAATACAAGTTAAAAGAAAAAGATATGCATGTCGCTAGGCTTCTCAATGATAATACAGAATAACTTAAACCATTAAAAGTTTTACTATATAAATGGGGTGTCAATAGTAACCATTATTAATAAAAGAAATAAAACACACTAATATCAGTGATATATATATATATATATATAAATACATACACTAATACGTAATGCCAATACATTTTCTACTGATAAGGATCACTATTATGCCATTCAGTACACTGAAAAAGCATATAGCACATCACATTATGAAGAGCATGCATGAATATAAACAACTATCCTGTTTTTTTTTTTTAATCTTATTTATACTTTGCTTGCACAAAAAGCTTGTGCACCACGTGATTATTTAATCGCTTTGAAGAAATTCATTGTAACATACCACGCGGTCAGTATTGTACCACTATTAGGAATAAGTTCAGTTTTCTCAGAGAAAAAGGGAATGAGAGAAAAAGACTTTTTTCCCTTTATCTAATTTATTTAATTATTTTCTCATTTGTAAAAAGATTAGCAACTCATTTGAACGGAATGACATACCCCGAACTAAAAGTACCCGACATTGAAACCAATAGACTTAGTTACGCATCAAAAGAAGAGCTGGATAGGACATTAAACGAAATAATCCAATGGCTCGACTCGGTTCATTTAGCAGTGTTTACTCTTGAGCAACAGCAAGATGACTATGATCCCAATTTACTTTCCACCATTGAATCTACTATCGAAACGATGTCGCCTATCATTCAAACACTGGAAATGATTGAAGAATTGGATGACGATAATACTCGAAAAGTACGAAAAATACAATACGAATGGTCGAGTTTGCAACATTTTTCAAATTCAGTCAAGCTTCAGTTGAAAGAAGTCAAGCTGCAACATGAATTGGGCGACACACTAAACCTCCTCTTATTACGATTGGATGATCTCTCGGTTTATTTGTTCGAAATACAGGAAAGGAAACAGGTTACTATCTTGAAAAAGGAGACATTAGAAGATGAGTCCATCCAGGATTTCGATGTGCGGTTTGATGTCATCAGATCTGATTTCGAGCCCATCATGCAACAATTGGGACGTTTGAAAGATGCGGGATTAACAAAGAAATATGAAAAGGCCCAAGAAAAATTAGAGTTATTAAGGTTCGATAGGGATGAACTTAAATCGGATCATAAGGAAGAACGATGGTTAGCTGTATTCCGAAAAGTCGCAGATCAGGTAGACGTCATGATGGATGGCTTAGACAAGTCGGTAATCCAGTGCAGTAGTCTCGTTCAACAAATCATCAAGTCGCAGCAGCAACAGCAGTATAACAACACATTTGATAAACTTTCAAAGTCACTTTTTAAAGCCTTTCATGCACCTACCAGCAATAGTAGTATTAAACCAGCTGACAAGGAGAAATTTCGCGCAACCGAAAAGAGTTTTGAAGCCAAATACAAATATTACACACCAAGTATAGATCGGATGCTGGCCATGTTGGGCAATGGTATCGCAACCCGTGCCTCAAAAGATCAAGCAACACTACAACGACATGATGAAATGATCCAAAGATGGCAACAATTGAAACATTCTGCTGATACTTTAAGAGAGTGTGACTTGATTGAAGCAGCGCGTATCTTGTACCCTACAGCAACAACAACAACAAATACAAATAGTAACACTAGCAATTGGAAAACAATACGTTATCGTACACCCACACCGTCTAATGAGAACAAACCTTATAAAACACCAACACCAACAAATTCAGATTCACATCCTCAACTCATTCGTAGTAGTACTTCTGACTCATCTTCCGTCAGCTCAATTTCATCGGGTTATTTTAGATCTTACAGGCATTTCAATACGAGCAGTAGTAATAGGCGTGAAGACTTTTATGAACAGGATGAAGATGAGTATGGCGTTGATTTAGTCCGAAAAAGATCTGCCAGCGTGGACAAACAACAATCTGCTGTTACTGACGTGATAACAACAAACACTCGCTATCGATCTAAAAGTAGCATGGGCAACATAAACAGAGCTATGTCACCACCACGGCAGAGAT
Source organism: Backusella westeae (assembly GCA_024140375.1). Lineage (NCBI taxonomy): Eukaryota > Fungi > Mucoromycota > Mucoromycetes > Mucorales > Backusellaceae > Backusella > Backusella westeae. Next base: position 19,734 of record VCJG01001797.1, on the reverse strand, counting down.
CTTTTACTCCGTCACTCATTCCTAGACCTAAAACACCAAACAGCGACTCCAGAGCAACAAGTCCATTGTCGCCACGACCAAGGTCAGCACAGCGAGATATCATCCCGCCCGTTCCCTTTCTCGAACCCACCACCAAAAAGAAACTCATCAATCAGGAATATATCTATAAACCCGATAAAAATGATGCGCTTGACGTGGAAATTAGTCATATTGTGAATGCCAGCCCTGTCGTTATTGAGTGTCATCGCGCTCAGTCTGGGCGCTACTATTTTGGAAACGAGGCCAGTGTATCCTCCATAGCAGGGAAAAAGCTCTACGCTTGCAAACTCATGACTTACAAAGATAGAAAAAATGGTCAATTTAAACGTAACAAGGTGCTAATACGTGTGGGTGGTGGATGGCAAGATTTGGAGTTTTTCTTGCTTGAGCATAGCTCCTTCATGTCTGAAACATCCGTTTAAAAGAGAATGTTTCACATGAAAAAAAAAATAAAAAACAATAAAGTTTGTTTGTACAGATGTATATAAAGCTTTCATTTTTTTTTTTTGTTTATTCTTTTTTCTTCTCCCCCTTTCTTCTTACTTTTCATATATAAATAATAAAAAGGCATGTTTTAATATTAATGGTTGTAAAGCAACAATAATAATTTTTTTTTCTCTTTTAAAATATATATACAGAAATGTCTCAAGGACAACAGAACACACCAACGCCTCAACGCGAGCATTCGGTGGAAACCATCAGAAGAAATAGTGAGGTTATGGGTAACCTTCGTAAGCTTATGGTTGTTAATCGCGGTGTAAGTTTATATGACTATTTTAGTTTATTTATATATATATTTAATATATGTAAAATATAAAATAAATTTTGTTATTCTAAAATAAATATATGCATGCTTATATTTGTTTAGGAAATTGCTATTCGTGTTTTCCGTACAGCCCATGAACTTTCAATGAGAACAGTTGCTATCTTTTCCCATGAAGATAGACTTTCTATGCATCGTTATAAGGTAACTTATCTATATAAATCGAAAGTCATAAAGAGAGAGAGGGAGATGGTGTCAGATGAAAATAAGATGAGATGGAAAAGGGAGGAGGAGTGAGGAGACTGAAATAAATAAATAAAAACAAAAAGAGAGAAAGAGAGAGATAGAGAGAGATAGAGAGAGAGAAAAAGAGAGATCGATCAAGTATTTATACATGTGCTTATTTAGGCAGATGAATCCTATCAACTTGGACAATTGGGACAATTCTCACCTGTTGGTGCTTACCTTGCTCAAGATGAAATCATTCGCATCGCAAAGGAAAGAAACGTTTCCATGATTCATCCTGGTTATGGCTTCTTATCCGAAAATGCTGAATTCGCCCGAAAAGTAGAAGCTGCTGGTATCACTTTTATTGGTCCATCTCCTGAAGTCATTGATAGCTTGGGTGATAAGACAAAAGCAAGACAAATTGGTAAGAAAGTACATCATATGCACATATTAAGAAGAATATAGCATTTTATCATTCTTTATAAATCATTATCATACTTACTCATACCCCCTTCCCCTTATGTTTCTCAATACACATATAGCTATGGATTGTCAGGTACCTGTTGTTCCTGGTACTCCAGGTCCAGTAAGTAATTTTGCCGACGCAAAGGCCTTCATCGAAGAACACGGTTTCCCCATCATCATCAAGGCTGCCATGGGTGGTGGTGGACGTGGTATGCGTGTTGTACGTGACCTCGACTCATTGGAAGATTCCTTTAACCGCGCCAAGTCTGAAGCCCTCTCTGCATTTGGCGATGGTACTGTTTTCATTGAACGTTTCCTTGATAAACCCCGACACATCGAAGTACAGTTGTTGGCCGATCGCGCAGGCAATGTTGTGCATCTCTTTGAGCGCGATTGCTCCGTGCAAAGACGTCACCAAAAGGTCGTTGAAATCGCACCTGCCAAAAATTTGGATAATAAATGTCGTGAAGCCATTTTGGCCGATGCCACTCGTATTGCCAAGACGGTCAAGTATAAAAATGCTGGTACTGCCGAGTTTTTAGTGGACGAACAGAACCGTCACTACTTTATTGAGATCAATCCCCGTATCCAGGTTGAGCATACCATCACTGAAGAAATCACCGGTATCGATATTGTTGCTGCTCAGATTCAAATTGCCGCGGGTGCTCTTTTGCCTCAATTGGGATTGACACAGCAACGTATCCGTCAACGCGGTTTTGCTATCCAATGTCGTGTCACCACCGAAGATCCTGAAAAGAGCTTCCAGCCTGACACCGGTAAGATTGAAGTCTATCGTTCCTCTGGTGGTAATGGTGTCCGTCTTGATGGTGGTGCTGGTTTTGCTGGTGCAGTCATCACACCTCATTATGACTCACTGCTTGTAAAAGTGACCTGTACCGGTTCCACTTTTGAAGTCGCCCGTCGTAAAGTTGTGCGTGCATTGGTCGAATTCCGTATCCGTGGTGTCAAGACTAATATCCCTTTCCTTCAACGTCTTGTGACCTATCCTACATTCATGACAGGTAATTGCTGGACCACTTTTATTGATGATACACCGGATTTGTTCTCATTGGTTCAGTACCAGAATCGTGCTCAGCGTATGTTGGGTTATCTTGGTGACGTTGTTGTCAATGGTTCGCAAGTCAAGGGTCAAATGGGTGAGCCCACATACAAGCAAGAGATTGATATCCCTGCCTTGGTTGATACAAAGGGAGAGACCATTAATGTCAGTACACCTGCCCCTGAGGGTTGGCGCAAGATTTTGGTAGATGAAGGACCCGAAGCTTTTGCAAAGGCCATCCGTGCTTACCCAGGTGTGCTCATCATGGATACCACATGGCGTGATGCCCATCAAAGTTTGTTGGCTACCCGTGTACGTACCATTGATCTTTTGCGTATTGCACACACCACCGCCCACGGCTTATCCAATGCCTTCTCACTCGAATGTTGGGGTGGTGCCACTTTTGATGTCTCTATGCGTTTCCTTCACGAAGACCCCTGGGATCGTTTGATGAAGCTCCGCAAGGCTGTTCCAAACATTCCTTTCCAGATGCTTTTGCGTGGTGCCAATGCCGTCGGCTACACATCCTATCCCGATAATGTAGTATATGAATTCTGTGCAAAGGCTGTCACAGCTGGTATGGATATCTTCCGTGTTTTTGATTCACTCAACTATATCGACAATATGCGTCTCGGTATTGATGCCGTTAAAAAGGCAGGTGGTGTTGTCGAAGCAAGCATCTGTTATTCCGGCGATGTTTCCGATCCCAAGAGAAAGAAGTACAACTTGGATTACTATCTCAAATTGGCCCAGGAGTTGGTAGATGAAGGTATTCATATTTTGGGCATCAAGGATATGGCTGGTCTCTTGAAACCTGCTGCTGCCAAGTTGTTGATTGGTACCTTGCGTGAAAAGTTCCCCGAGTTGCCTATCCACGTCCATACTCACGATACTGCCGGTACTGGCGTTGCCTCCATGTTGGCAGCTGCTGCCGCCGGTGCTGATGTTGTCGATGCTGCTATCGACTCCATGTCTGGTATGACCTCTCAACCCGCCATGGGTGCCTTGGTCGCCGCCTTGGAGCAAACCAATATGGGTACAGGTATTAGCATTGAGAATGTCCACGCTCTCAACTCTTATTGGGAACAGGCTCGTCTTCTTTATTCTTGCTTTGAAGCCAACGTCAAATCTGCTGATTCTGGTGTATACGACCATGAAATGCCTGGTGGACAATACACTAACCTTATGTTCCAAGCACAACAACTTGGTTTAGGTACCCAGTGGATTCAAATCAAGAAAGCTTATACTGAAGCCAATGCGCTCTGTGGTGATCTTGTTAAGGTGACCCCCTCATCAAAGGTGGTTGGTGACTTGGCCCAGTTCATGGTTTCCAACAGCCTGACCGGTAAAGATGTAGAGGAGCGTGCCGCCAGTTTGTCATTCCCTACCTCCGTCGTTGAGTTTTTCCAAGGTTACCTTGGTCAACCTTATGAAGGTTTCCCTGAGCCCCTTCGCACAAACATCATTCGTGGTATGGAGCGCATTGATGGTAGACCCGGTGCCACCTTGCCACCATTGGATCTTGGTAAATTGAAGGATGAGTTGATTGAAAAATATGGTGGCAGCATTCGCGACTATGATGTGATCTCTGCCGCTCTTTATCCTCGTGTTTTTGCTGATTACCGCGACACTGTTAGTAATTTTGGTGACCTTTCTGTCATCCCCACACGTTACTTTTTGTCTAAGCCTGAGATTGGTGAGGAATTCCAGGTTGAGATTGAAGAAGGAAAGACTTTGATTATCAAGTTGTTGGCTGTTGGACCCATTAATACTACAGGTAAACGCGATGTCTACTTTGAATTGAACGGTGAGGCTCGTGTAGTTGGTATTGTTGACACAAATGCTGGTAAGTTCAAAAGTATATGCATATGAATGAC
>VCJG01001794.1:27694-42727 GCA_024140375.1 Backusella westeae | reverse complement strand
TTTTTTTTTTTTTGTTAAATAGAAAATTTTAAATTGAGCAATCATAAATTCCTTCCAAATGAATCGCTAGGCTTAGATCATGCTGGCCCTTATGGAGAAGATATAAAAGTAATGGACAGAGGTCTTTTCATTAAAAATTAAGACATAGAAAAAGAAATGAACAATTATCATATTTTCTCTTGCCATAAAAAAAACATCATATTTTTCTTTGTATAAATAAACCACGTATCCAAATATTCAGCTATTTATTAGATCAAATTTTGTTTTGATAGTAAAAGTATAAACATAAATATACAGTACTTATTTGTGCAAATCCTATTACTATTTTCAAAACAGAATTGATATAAAGAAGTGTTGGAATGAATTCCAGTTTGTCGGGTCATCCTTTTTTCATTTCTGTTTTTTGTCACCGAAAATAAATTAATTATTAAAAAAAAAGAAATGTGGTCCTCCCTTCTTAATATAGATCTGCCTTTTCTTATTCTTCTTTAAGAAAAGAGGGGGGCTAGAAAAACCTGTTCAATGTAAAATATAAACAAATGCAAGAAAGTGAGGTGACATAGTTGTGGAAATCAAAAAGCAAGATGTGTGTGTGTGTTCTTTTCCATCTGATTACACTTTTTGCAAGCTATTAAATTAGTTGTTTATTTATAGATTTTTCTTTTAAAAATAAAAAATTAATCGTATTTCTTTTTTTTTTTTTAACTGACAAAAAAAGGTTCAACTCATGATAACTTGCATTAGAAGCACATAGAATTACCACTTTTATATGGATAACCGACCTTTTGCTTTTCTTTTTTTACTCTTTATAACGAAATGATACAACAAAATGGTGACCCATTTTGTTTTGTTTACTGTTATTGTTATTTTACCGCGCTCATCATAGACAAACATTGGGTGTATAAAAATGTCGTTTTTTTTGGTTTGTTTTGTTTTCTTGTGCACTCACACGCTCAAGCCCTTTCCCCCTATTTTCACAGACATAAAAAATATATTATAGCTCATGACCATATTTATATCCATTTTAGTATATTTAGTATTGGAGTGTGAGAAGTGGAATTTCTTTATCTTGAAATAAAACCGATAGTGTTGACAACAGGTTTAAAGATGCTTGTGAGTTTATGTGTGAGTTTAATGCATATGCATTAAAGAAGAAGAAGTTCTTCTTTGATCTACATGTATATAAACCGATGAAAAGGGGATACTCACATAACTATTGATGTCAATTTTAAAATCAAGTTTTTTGAAAAAGGGATAAAAAAGAGGCAATTCTTTTCTTTTTCTACTTTTCTAACTTGTTTGTAATATACATTTTTTATTTATCTGTTTATATTTTAGAGGATGGTTTATCAGGCCATGATTCGTCGTAAATCATCCCCTGGATGTCTCTTTTCTTCATTAAAAGTAAGAAAAATCGAATTTATTTATATTCATCATGTTAACCTGTTTTTATTTTAAGGACACTGATGATACAAAAAACTGGATGATTTCCCAAAAACGACCATCATTGAATGAAAATTCGCTCGTAAGGATTATTATAGTTTAATATCTTTTTTTTTTTTGTTTTTTTTCTCATTAAACCTTATAATCACGCTCTTTTTTTTTTTCATATATAAAAACTCAGATAATATCTGAAGTATTATTACGCTCCTCTTCCTCTTATTATACACCACCGCTTTCCACCTCTTCCTCACATCATAGTTATTTTTATTTACCAGCTGCACCTGAATACAGTAGTTTAAAGAACAAGAAGAAACGAAAAGTAGCACGCGCTTCCATCATGTCCAACCTTTTTGACGGTGAAGAGACGGATTCAAGAAGAAGTTCTTCTGATATTGAACTAGCAACTGAAATTGGACAGGGTCTGTTGAGTGAGATTAGACGCATGCAAATCATCATTCAAGATAAGGAGGATGCATTGACAAGTGAAAGACTGGAAAGGAAACAAGCTGTTGAAGAGCTTTCAAAACAAGTGTTACGCTATAAAAAAGAAATGGAAGGTGAGACGAGGAAGAAAAAAAATTATTTTCTTGGCTGTATAAAAAGCTAATCGCATAAATTAAAAAGAAAGCAACACCATGTACAAGGATCGTGAAGAAATGTATAAAAAAGAAATCAAAGAATTGAAATTAAAATTGGAGCAAGAAAAGAACAGGAACGAAATCGATGCTTTAGATATTTCAGAACAGCAATCGGAAACCGAAAAGACGGATCCATCAGAACAGCAAGAAAATAACGACAGAAACACCATAGACAATACCAGTAACAGATATAATGAGGATTCCATCAAGGATGGATCCACCACACTTAATGACGATACTAGCCACTTGGAAAAGACCACCACCAACGAAAGCTCAGAAGACGACTATGATCGAAACGCATCGGCGTCGTCCATCTTTTATTCAAAGGAATGGCAAAAGCAAAACATGCTAGCGCATCCCATGGTGTCCATCAATGAAGACGATTTTGATCAGAATGATCTCCCTGCCATCATGCATACCATGATGGGTGAGTGGCTGTACAAGTATATCCGGTTTAAGGTTGTGCATGGTATATCGGATCATCGTCATCGACGGTTTTTTTGGTTGCACCCATATACCAAGGTGCTTTACTGGTGTCAGCAGGAACCTGGGGGTGTGGTTGAAGGAGAATGGAGGGCAAAGAGTGGTAAGATGAAGATATATATATAGAGAGAGTATATACACTTACATTCTATAAACAGCAACGATTGAATCATTCCAGGTAGAAGAATCAGATAAACCAGCCATCCTGATAAAGACATCACAAAGAACACTTAAAATAGCATGTATCACAAAAGACTCACATGAGAAATGGGTGCAGGTAGGAAATGAAGAAATTTTTGTCTAGATTCATCTATTTAACACATCCATGTAGTCACTTCATTGTCTTTTAAGTAAACAAGACACAAATTCATCCTTAAAATCAGCGACAAAGAAAAAGAAATGGAGGTTTACGGTGCTTTCTTCGCATAGTTTAGATGATGTGTCCAGATTAAAGCATAGTGGTAGTATTAGAAAGAAATCGTAAGATGATTTTTTTTTAATTATTGTAAATAATAAAACCATTTTGGTATACAAGATTTATAGATTAGATTATGCATTTTAATTATTAAGTGTACCATGAAATAATAAAATACTTTCAATTCAAGCTTTATACCAAAAAGAAGAGACTGTAAGCAAATTGCTGGTGAAGATAAGAGTCATTTGGCTCTTATGATGAATATCAATGATAATTTTATTGTGTTCTTTTTTAAAACAAAAGTAGTAATTTACACTACTCTTAGAAAATGATTTTTTTTAGAACAAAAGTAGTAATTTACACTACTCTTACACCGGCATATAACCAGGCAACATATTAAGGTTGTGCATTAAGAGGGAATAATAAGGGAAATGATAATAAAAAAAGGTGGGCATATATACAAATTAAAGCTGTGAGCATGTAACCTCACAAAGCAAGTTCGGAAAAGGGCATCTCTGAATGATTTTTGTTGCTAACCATACTAGTGGGAATGGACTTTGTCTGCAGATGAAGGGACAAAGAGGGTATCAGATCAATGGACGATAATGACGATTCAGAGGATAAAGAGGATGATGTTGTCATGGTGGACAGTGAGTTGGATCGACTCATGGGTATGGCATTGGCAGGCTGTCGATATTCATCAACAGACGCGGTTCTGGTCCAGCGGCGACGTCTTGTGAGCTTATTGAAGGCATTTGCGCCCCAGCGTTTCCAGTCATAACTGCCGTATTCCCAACCAGATTCATCGTGCCAGCTGTCGCTCGTCCATTTCCAAGTGACTTTGATTTCAGTATTGTCTTTTGTGTGCGTGGTAGAAGCGGGAAGCTTGAAGGCATCGGTTGATGGGAGTCGTTCATGATAGATGTCTGACCTATAAGTTTATTTGTTTTTGGGTTTAGTCAACTGATTTTATGCCTGACGTGAATGAAAAAGAAAGAAAAAAAAAGAATATTTGTTACCAACTTACCATTCTGGTCTATCTTTGGGAAGTAAATTGCAAGACCAACCCTTGAGTGGATACCAGCGTTGATTCTCGATAATTGTAAAGGAGAAGAAGCGGTGAGAATGGCTAGTTATAGTAGAAATTGATTTGATTGGTGCATGCACGTAGGCACTGGGGGGCGTGCCTTCAATTCGTTGTTGGTAAATCAATATGACCCGGTGACAGGCATGACGAGCTAATTCAAACAGTGGGCTCTTCCAGCTGAGTGCTAATAATCCAAGGAACCAGACACAGTGTTTCAATGAGAAGGCGGCAACACAAGATAACCACAGCACCAATGTGAGCAAGCCAATCCATATTTTGTTTGCAAGTATGCGCTTTCTATGGAACCAGTCAATGTGCATGTATTTGTCCAACTCGATTTGAATGTCTCGTAATTCAGTTGTGACTCGCTGGTAACTAAGCAATGTTGTTTGTTGTTTGACTTTCGCTCTAATTGTGGTGTCGTAGTAATTGAGCAGTAAAATAAACCACAATGGTGTTGCCAAGGCAAAGAAATAATAATGGAAGCATAGAATTGTCCACAAAAGCATAAATAAAAGCGAATGTCGCTGTAGATCGTCTTTCCAGCGCAGCACCTGCAATAAATAGATTGCGAATTGAAGTAATGGCTCCAGTTTGTAAACAATATCTGGATAAGCCGACATTTTTTGTTGTTTTGTTTGCTTCTTCTGTGTTGAATGCTTCATTGCATTAAATTGCGGTTGTGGTTTATTATACAAAATGAAGGGAAAGCGAAAAAGAAACAATTTTTTGATTGACTTGAAGCGGGAATACTTATTTAATTTTTGGGGGCCAGCTGCCTGATTGTCGGTGGAGCACACCGGTAAACCTAAAATGGGTTATGGTCACGTGCAGGATCAAAAAAAATATTACAAGTAAAAAACCTTTAAAAAGAAATTCTCTCAATACAAGTACCAATAACTGAGAAAAGGGAATGACTTGGAGTTTATATATTGTCTTTTTATGGTTGGGAATTGTAATAAAAACAAATAAAATGAACTACAATTAAAGCAAATAAAATGAAAATAATCAACGGGCATAAAGGCATAAAATGTGATACAATCTTCTTGTGAAAAGCACACAAATGATATAATATGTTTTTTTTAAAAGAAAAAAAATGGCACAGAGTAACCCCACTCTTATTTGTGTTTAATCACTGTTATATACACTACGAGAGATGTTAGTTCTATATAAGGAAACATAAAAAGGAAAAAAGATCAAAGTTTATACATGACAGTCAGTCAATTTTCGTGTTGTTAATATATTTGATCATAAACAGAAAATAGAATATTTTTGAGAGAAACAACTCAGCAGAATAAAAATAGTCTATATAGATCATTTATAGATAAAGGAAATGGTAGTTGCATTATATTGCTATGGTCATTTACAATAATAGCAGTAAAAGGTACATGAAGGTTATATTGATCAAAGCGATATAGTATCACTGTTTTGACAGTTCTTCATTGTTTTTCTCGGAGAGTTGAACGAACGGACATGGCAAAACTCTAATTAGCGAATTAAAACTCAAAAAAAAAGGATCATCAAAAAATAAAAAGGGTAAACATTTCTTAAAATACACACACACACTCTCTCTCTCTCTCTCTCTTAATCAACGCCACACTGTTAATAAATAGAAAATAACACTGTGCATGAGTTGCAAGCAAATCTCTTTTTGCTTGTAAATTACTTTATTGTTATTATTAAATATTTAGAAATGTTGTTAATAAATTAGTTGTTGTATTAATAAAAGGGAATCTAGCAACATCCTCCTTGCTTTTGTTCTTCTTCTGGCTGATTAACCTGAATGGTTTGACCAGCAGTGGGTCGAACAACATCATCAGATGCCATGAGTGCCTTATTCGACACAATTCGGTATATTTCTATCATAAATGTTAATATCTTGCTTTGATGAATGTATTCATATATACTTTGTACCTGTTAATATTCTTTGGAATGCAAGCTCTACATTGCTTGAGTCCAAAGCAGATGTTTCGATGAACGAAAGCCCATTCTCGGCTTAACAAGAAAAAAAAAATTAAAATACCGCAAAAAAAGGATATGCACGGATTCTGCTTCTTACCTGCAAATTGTTTTGCTTCCTCTGTTGGAACTGCACGCAAATGTCGCAAATCACTCTTATTTCCAACCAGCATAACCACTATATTAGAATCCGCATGATCACGAAGTTCTTTTAACCAACGCATCACATTTTCATAGGTCGCATATTTCGCAATATCGTACACTAACAGGGCACCCACAGCACCTCGGTAATAACTTTTTTGAGGATGATGAATGATACATCTTGTAAATAAAATGATACTCACTTACGCGCTTGTAATGGCTCTGTATCTTTCTTGACCAGCTTTATTGTTATGTGATAAATTGGTGAGTTTAAAAAAGAAAAACTTTATAAAAACAGGGGAAAAAAAGAGACGATACCTGTATCCCAGATTTGTGCCTTCACAGTTTTGTTATCGACTTGAACACTGCGAGTGGCAAACTCGACACCGATAGTGCTCTTGGATTCGAGATTAAATTCATTACGAGTAAATCTCGAGAGAAGGTTTGTTTTACCAACACCAGAGTCTCCAATAAGGACAACTAAAATAAATGAATGATATATGGGATAAGAATATACATATTTATTTAATAATATTCCCGTAAGTTTATTATTCTCCCCCTTTTTTGTTTCTTTGTTTGATACAAAAGAAACAGGGAGAACAAGAAAGAAAAGAGGAAAGGATAGGCTTTTGCACCCCTTGAAACTGTATAACTCTGTCTAAGGAGAAAAGTTTATATTGGTTTACCTTTGAAAAGATAATCATATTCGTCTTCTCTGCTCATTGTTTGTTACTATTATTAAAAGGGAAGAGGGAAAAGAAAGAGAAAACAAACAGTAATCTAAACTAATCTAAAATATAAAAAGCGAGTAGAAGCGGAGCGTCAATCATTGGTCAGAAATTGATTTTCGAAAAGACAAGAAAAATAAACAATAAAAAATAGTCAGGCTATCACTGCAAATCATCAAAATAAAAAGAGAGAGTAAAAAGACATGCATTTAGGAGCATTCAACATATCAACTTGGCCTTATCCAAGTGTATTCTTGACAATAAGAAAATTTTTTTGACGGGGATTAAAATTACGTGATCAAAAAAAATAAAAAATAAATAAATAAAAAAAATAAAAATAAACAGTTTACATATTTTTCTTTCTCATACTTGTCACTTTGGTCCTTCTTTTTTGTTGTTCCAACTACTCTCCACTCTATTCTATTCCAAAGAAGAAAAAAAGAACCCAACAATGAGCGACTACATAACCCGCCTTCAGCAGACACCCATTTCAGTTCTCGGAACAGAGCTTGATTTCAACACTTGGTTTGGTGCTGTCACTGCTGTCATTTTAGGCTTTGTCCTAATCTACTTCTTCAGTTGTAAGTTTTTCTTTTTTTTCTCTTCTTCATTTAATGTAGGTTGTCTCTCTCTAAACTTGTCTGATTCATTATAGCAACCCGTCAAAAGAGTCCTGAAAAAAAATGTGTCACCAAGGATGAAAAGTCACAACCTGAAGGTATATATTTTTAGTTTTTGGTCAACTCCCTTTTATGATATTGAATTCCTCTCTTTTTTAGTAAAGGAACGCGGCATTCCTCAAAGTACCAAGAAGACTGAAACTGGTATTAAAACACCTCAAGAGAAGCCATCCGAAAAAACTCCTAGTTTGTCTGGAGAAAAGGTTACGCAAAAAAGCCTTCCAAACACGAAACAGGAAGAGGTAAATTAATTAAAACGGAACCACTCGCCGGGATATTCATTTTTTTTTTCTGCCCAACAGGTCAAGAATGATGCTGAACCTGTTAACCATGAAACAGTTGTATCTCAAGTAAGAATGCTTAGAAAGCTGTAAATCAAATAATAATATATTAAAATGAAACATCTTTTAAATAATAGGTCACTATTCACAGCAACGGACCATTTCTCGCTGAATTTCAGGCAACGGAAGCCGCAACTTTATTGACAAATCAAACCTATTGCTTGCAATTCCAAAATGCGGCTGGTAGTTCAAGCCGTATTCGCAGAATTGTGCGCTCTGAAGCACTTGTGAGTCATAAGATGGCTGTTGTACAACAAGAGGATTTAGAAATTGCAAAGGAGTTAAAGGAGGAGATCAAGGAGGAGGAATTTATTCCGGAAATGGGTACTGCTGATGTCATGGAACCGGAAATCAGCTCTACTGAATCGAAGGTTCAAGAAGCTTCTATTATGGAAAGCGATGAATTAGAAATTGCTGCTGTGGACGCGACTGGCCAGGTTCAACCTGAAATCACTGCTGAATCAAAGAAAGAGGAAAATGAATTCGTCAAGTTGGACGAGACTGTTGTTTCTAGAGAGGCCCCTGCTGCTATTGAGAAGACTGTTGAACCTATCGTTGAAGACGAGAAGGAACCTGAGGCTACTGTTGAATCAGAGAAGCAACAAGTGTCTTCCGAGGAAGAGGCTGTCAAATCTGAAGAGCCTAGCATTTCAAGAGAGATGAATATTGCTGTGGAGGAAACAGCTGAGACCATCGTCAGTAAAGAGGAGAAATTCGAAACTGAATCAAAGAAGCAGGAAGTTGCCTCCGAGCCAGTACAAGAATCTGTCAAGCCTGAAGAACCTGTCATGACAAGTGAGATCCCTGCTGCTACTGCTGAGCATATCGTCCAAGAGGATGAGAAAGAAAGCAAAACTATTGCTGAATCAGAGGAACAAGAGGTTTCTTCCGAGCATGAATCTGCTAAGGTTGAAGAACCCATTGTTGCAAGAGAGATCCCTGTTGCTGTTGAAAAAAACGCTCAGGAAGAAGAAGCCGAAACCGTTACTGAATCAAAGAAGGAGGAAGTCTCCGCTGAACAAGAGTCTGTCAAATTGGAGGAACCCATTACCTCAAGAGATATCCTCACCGCCATTGTCCTAGAGGAAAAGGAGCCCGAAGTCACTATTGAGTCAGAGACCCAAGAGTCCTCCTCTGAGGAAATTAAATTGGAGAAAGAAGCGCCTAGTTCATTCCTTGCTGAATTCCACGCAACCGAGGCTGCCACTTTATTGGCCAGTCAGACTTATTCTCTCCAAAACACAACTGTCAATAGCACTGAAGCATCAGCAAGAGAATTGCCAGCAGAGGATAAGCCATCTACTTTGTCTGAACAAGTAGTAAAGGCTGATGAGAAAAGTATTAGTCAAGATATGCAAGAGGAGAACACAAGTGAGGAACAGGTAAAATGCAAAAAAAAGGGTTGTAAATAAATTGACACTAACGCATCATATCAAGGTGGCAAGCGGGCCATGTCTCGCTAAATTCCATGCAACAGAAGCTGCGACTTTATTGAATAATCAAATCTATTCTCTTCAAAATGCCAGCCAAACAGCAATGCATCATGTAGTCAACACTTCAGAAAAGGAGGAAGAAAAGGAGAAGGAGGAGGTAAAGAAGGAGGAGGAGCAAGTGCAGCTTATCACAGAAAAGGATACCGTGCCATCGGAAACCAGCAGTGATCTTAGTGAATCGAAGCCTCAAGAAGTTTCCAAGGAGAATGGTGCTGCCAATGCCGAGGAGGAGACTGATAAAACTGTTCCCGTCGCTGGTTTAGCCGGTGCCATTGATGCCAGTGTTTTTGAAATCTCCAAAAAAGACACTCGTCCAGAGGATTCCAAACCCGCTATGAAATCCATCTTTGAACCTGTAGAAAATGATGTAAATAATGGCCACCGTTTTGGAACAATGAATGATGGATACATGGGATACAATGGTCAGTTCCAGATGTATGCTTACCCCAAAATGATGACAGACTTTGCCATCCCCTCCGATATCACCCCATCAAGCCAGCCTCGTGAAAAGAGATACCTCACTAGATTAGAAAAGATTGATAGACAGGTGCAATCTTATTCCCCACGAATGAAGGCGAGATGTACATTCTGGCCCAACTGTACAAATAAAAACTGCAAGTATTGGCATCCGGTTAAAGAATGCAGGTAAGGAGATCATATGTATTTAAATAGAGTTGTTTTTAATCACTTTTTTTTTGGTAGAATGGGTCTGGATTGTACTTTCAAAAATAAATGTATGTTTTTACATCCTGATGATATGATGGAACAACAACCTCGCAGACGTAAACCTAAATCTGTAAATAACAAGGCATAATACCTTTCCTCTAAAAAAAATATATATCGTACCTTCCCCCCCTTTTTTTTTATGAAAAAAAAAGTTAATAAAATATAAAGTATTATTTTTATAAAGTGTAAAGAAAAATGCCATTAAAAACTTGAACGAGCATATCAAGGTTAAGGTAAACTTGGTTTTGGCTTGAGAAATACAGAAAATAGAGAGTACCTGATGAAACAGTTCTATTTTCAGGCACTTCAAGCATGAATAATGTGATAATTGGCCGGCTATTACACTTTATACAAAAATATTGCGACACGGAAGAAAGAGACAACGAATAGTGATATATGTAATTATGTTGCCAAGGCTTAACTTCTATAGATTCAGACTGCATTTAGAAGAACTCAGCAAAATGTTCTCCCGTTGACACTGTCGAACATCATGAATGGGTTGAAGGAAAAAATACAACTTGGTATAAGTTAAAAAAAAAATTCAACAGCTTTGAACGTCTTTGGACAAAGAGAATCAAAGCCGTGGCCAAGGCTGTATGATTGAATCGGCAACATAATGTAATTACGAACATCCTTGTCAGTCTATTATCATCGATCCTTGTGATCTAAATTGGCTTGACTATTTCTCCAAGGATGAACTGAATGAAATCATTGCCTACCGCCAGACGCGGCCTCATCGGCGATATAAAGATTGCAGGGTTTATTGTGATGGGTACGCAGGAACAAATGTTAAAATTGGATATCCCTGCTGGAAAGGTGTATCGCCTGAGTCGAACCAGCATCTTTAACTTCCCAAAATCACCAGCTAATATTTTCGATAGCTTGAAAACCCTGTTCCAAATGGTGTGGAAGGCAAAGAAAATTATGAAGATGACTCAAGGAGTACTGCAAACAGATTCAGCCAAACTTTATCCCTTCTCCTCCAGTCATCTCTCCTGCCATGTTTTGAAAGAATCAAAGCCTCTTCTAAAAGAAAGACAAATACTTTGTATATATATTATTATAATAAACTACTTATGAACAAATATGATACCTTTAACTTTTAAAGCTTGTATAAGATTTTATAAATTAAATGTTGGAGCAATAGAAGTAAAAAATAGTTTGATTTAGGATTGGTTTAGGAACAGCAACTCAATGGATTGGATCCTTTTTAATGTTTTATTTTTTTGCAGCAAATATATTTGTACCAAGTTGAATTTTGGAGCACTTAGAAATATTTCTTGGTTAATCTTATCTTTAAAACTTCAGCATTTTTACTTAAAGAGCCGAATTGTATACCAAAACAACTTACTCAGTGGTGTGTAGGCATTGGATTTCCATACATCAGATACCTACGTCATTGTTAAGGGCTGAAAATATGTTTTTATTAACAGGATGATCGGTGAAGCTGTCATTGGATAACGACATAGGCGGGTTACTGATTGCGGTTTTCCATTTTGAGCACCAATCAACCATACTCTGAATAGTCCTTATTTTTTTCTGTACCATCAACCCCCCCCCCCTTTTTTTTTCTTCATCCCTCTCCACGTAATCGGTTTTATTCCTTTGGGACGTTAAACAAGATAAACTTGCATATATATTTTAAATAACTATTCTAACGTATCATTGTTTATCAATCGAGTGAATGGAAAGACATTTTTAGCAAGAAGACGTGATAATCGCCTTATCCTTTAAGAGGAAAAGTGCGTTTATTTGGCTGTCAAACGGGTCTTATTCTCACTATTTTGCACATATAATTATTTGTGGGATCAGCAAATCCTTTGACTAAATATTACCGTTTAAATTGAACCAATTATTGATATTAATATTAACGCATTAAATAATATGCCAAGTCACCAAACAATTACTGTAAACTTTTATTACATAGTTTCATAAACTATGTTATATACGAGGAATAGCAAAGTATGTACATATACTAAAGCAAAAAAAAAAGGTTATGTGCTAAAAGAAAGTGTATAAAAAATATATACACCACAGATTGAGTTTGAATGTCAGCGTCAATTAAAAAACATTAAATGGGGAAAATGAATGTGTATATAAACCAACGTCATTTTACACCATACATATTATAATTTATTACAATATATAATCCAATTTAAGCGACAGTCATAACATATCCAAGCATCACTTATTAAGAGAAAAAGTACACTTTAGCAAGAAAAAACTTTGAGTTACAGTAGAGGAATAGGACTGGGATTAGAAAATAGTAAGGAGCATGTCGCTTTCCTATTTTAGACGATAAACCTTGATTTCAAGTGTTCAAAGCCCGTTTTATTGATTAATTTTACATCTTTTTTTTGTGTGCCTTTGATTACATATTTATTCTTTTCGTTCCTTTTCTTCCTTCATTTTACTTTCAATTGTTTATTCCTTTTTTTCACATTCCTTTTATATATATACATACACAACTTGTAATTTTATAGACCATATTATACCATGAAGTTAGCAGACCAAAAGAAAGGTCTTATAATTGTTGTTCTCCTTTTCTTTACCTCTTCCCTGATCTACTTTGGTCATCTCTACTCATCACAATCTAGATCAGCTCAAGTCGATTCCGAATATCTATCTGACGTACAATCGTTCTTTGATGTAACAAACTCTACAGCTTATAACCCCTTTGAATGTGCCTGTCAGAACCAAGATGATACAGGAAGCAACGAAGGAACCGAGGCTGAAGAAGAGGAAGTGGCGGAGCAGGTTGCTACCAATGACCATATCGAGATTCCCGACGCCTTGCCACCACCGCCAAAAGCATTAATGAACAAAATCAACAATAACCTTGTTCAAGAAAAGGTGCTCATTGTTGCCACGGCAAATTATGGTATGCGTGACCATGTCTACAATTGGATCGAATCATTGAAGCGTACCAACGAAGAAAAGTTTTTGATATTCTGTCTTGACGAGCAACTATACGAACATCTAAAATTGGCAGGGTACGGTGATAGAGCCTCGCGAATCCCCGATTCATGGTTTCATACCGAAGTTGAAGCAGGATTTGAAGATTACTATAGTACCAAGTACAGGGCAATTACACACTCAAAGACATTGGTAGTACAACGCTTACTTTATCTCGATATCAATGTACTCTTTTCTGATGTGGACATCGTGTGGACAAGACCTCGTATGGTTGAATATGTTGATACCTTCTTAAATATCCGCAAGGAGACCGAAGTGCTCTTCCAACAGGAAGGCTTTGATCAAAAAATCATCAACAGTGGATTTTATCTCATGCGCCCCACCGACAATATGAAACGCATGCTTGCAGAAACCATTCAGATTCAGGATACCGAAGACAACGTCACCCAACAAGGGGCAATGAACAAAGCCTTAAATAGTCTTAATATGGATGTCCGCACATCATCTGTTGTGCTTTTGGATGTACTTCATTTCCCTAATGGCTTTGTTTACTTTCACCATGACCTCCCAAACAAACACGGAATCGAACCCTTTATTGTGCATGCGAATTATTTGGTAACACTTAATTTTATATTTCTTGTAAAAAAGAGAAAAGAAATATTAACATGGCTTTTTGAATAGGTCGGTCCTGAAAAGAAACAAACATTAAAAAACCATAAGTTATGGTACATTAAAGATTCATGGTTAGAGAATCTAGATAAGAAATTTGAAAAGGAATTGAAAAAGAAGAAAAAAACAACCACAGCAGCGAAAAGTAAAAACAAAAGCTCGAGTTAATCTTTTTTTCCCGTGAATTGTAAACAACCGAGTCAGCGCTCTTCCCCTTTTTCATTTTTTATACATTTTCTTTCTTTTTTGCATGTTCTTTATTATTCTTAGTAATTTAATCCCCTCTTTTGATTTGTGTAGTTTTATTTATATATTTCCTTTTAATAATTTAATAATAATAGTTAATGATTATCATCATCATTCATTTTTATATAATAACATTTTAATGATATCCTTTTTTTCTGGTTCAAGTGGCTGTTACACATTTATTTTACAGAGTACGGTAAAGCAAAAGTACAAATATCTCTTTTTATTAAAGTACACTTACATTTATAATATGAGTGATACATTTAACTGTATTGAATGAAATTAAAAAAAAAAGAAACAAAGACACTTACTCATTAAAATAGCAGCGATGGTCTTATTGTCACTGGTTTTTATTTTGCTATTTCATTTTTCTATATTGCTTATAATTTGTGTGTTACGATTAAAGGAGTGAAAAAATCTGGAAATTTCATTTTGTACAACAAAATGTGCTTTAGTTCAAAAAAAGTAGAAATGAAGGAACCAACATGATTTAACATTTCTAAAACACTTACTAACAGTAATAACGTTTGTTTAATTGTTTGATATAAAATGTATTTGAATATTAGCTTTATAATTTTTAATTTCTATACTCATCTTTGTTGGTGATTGATCCAGAATTGGTTTTCATCATTTCTTGCTATTTAGAAAATGAGTTAAAAAAAAAGGTTCTCCGACAAAAAGGTGAAGTTAAACACGGTTTATGGTGCTACAAAGAGTCAAATACAATTTTATAAATGGAGTTTTATTCTAATTGCTCTTTTTGATAGAACCAGAATGAATTGCTCTTAAAATAAGGTTCATCTCCATCTATCCTCTCATATAATCGGTAGGGAAGCTTATAAGTGCGTAACAGTTTAGAATGCCTTAGCAGCATTTTTTTTCACTTTTAAATAGTAGTTGATCAAGTGAGACTATGTTTTAAATTAAGTGTAGCGCTGTATAAGGCGGCTACCTTAAAAAGAAAAAGAAAACTAGCTTTTAAGGTTATAAATTACAAAATGAAATGATATCATATGAGCTTTCGTTTTACTTAAAAAAAAAGGTAGAATTTTAGTTGAATACTTTTTT
>VCJG01001793.1:53837-67716 GCA_024140375.1 Backusella westeae | reverse complement strand
ATTTTTTTTTTTTTTTTTTTTTTTTTTTTTTTTTTTTTTTTGTAACATTTCACTCGCTCTTTCTTTAATAAATAACATGTTTTTCATGCCTATGCTCTTATTTATAAAGACTTTATTTTGTATGTTTGTATCAGTGTGCGTTTGTATAATAAATAAATATGATAAGAAAAAAAAATATTATATATGTATGAAAAATATGTGTCAATCTTTTTTAAAAGGAATTTCTTCTTTTGATACGGCGGTCTGCCTTTTCAAAAGACTGATGACTATGCATGCATCTTGCAGAATCGTGTTGCAAACATGAAATGGGAGACGGAGAGGCCACCGGCATTTTAGCGCGTTTAGATGAGTCAAACCACTCCAATGTTTTACGTGTTGTACTAACAACCATCGCCTTATCAACTACTAGATTGGTGACAGAAAATACGACAACCCAGAGAACCATGTTGCTAAAACTAGACAATGCGGAGTTGTTATCGGATGCAGCAGCCAAAGAATCAAATACAATTGAAATAAGTGCATGCGGAAAATGAAGTAGAGGTAACAATAATAACGTTGAGAGACGGGCGTCAAAAGTCAGGGGTCTATTATTATTACTACTAGAGGATGGAATGATTAATTTGTCGCTACCTGTAAACTTGAATGCTTTTTGCTTTGGGCATGGCGGTGTTGGAGGAGGCGTCAGGGGTTCAACCACGATTGAGGGGTCATCTATGGTACCAAGTGTGGAATGCGTAGCCAAATCTCGCGAAAGTGAATCAATCTCTGCCATACTAGAGTCTAAACGCTTGAATGACTCCAAAAGTAAAGTAGGGTCTGTAGCTGCCCTCCTACTAGTAGCGATGGTTAATGCCCTTTGCGCAGACGAAACTGATCTTCTCATTGCAGACGGTGCTCCACCTGCCGATACTGCTCGGCAGAGTGGTGATGATGAGTGTTGCACTGATATGATTTCTTGATTGGTGATAGGATATGATCTTCTTTTATGGGATATCGGTGTTTTACTCTTCTTCAACTGACTCACGCGGGATACTGATGGCTCTGTCACAAGTGGTTCTGGGATAACAGCGGAGCTACTTGGTCTTGTCTTAAGAAGAGATGGTGTCTTTGATCTCTTTTTTGAGCTCGATGGTAATCTAGAGTGTGATATAGATGCTTCTACCAACATTATTGGTGAGTCTTGACCATTACAGCTACCAGTATTAGACAAAACCGGATTAGATCGTCTTTTAAGGTTATTTGGTGTAATAGACCTTCTTGTGCTATTGCTGTTACTGATGGGAGACGGGTATGACACGGGACGAGGGGATCCATTGCTATGCCAGTAACTGTTCATCTTTTTTTTTCGTTGAGGTACCTGTACTTCTTGAGATGATGATGACGAGTGTTTACGAACCAAGGGTATTGTTTTCAAACTAGGACTTTCATTATTGACAGCTTCATTTGCTTCTTGTATGAGCGTTGACAGAATATCAGAAATTCTATCGAACTGCTGCTGTTGTTCCTGATTATCATCATCTTCACTTTCTGACTCTAAATATGATGATATCATAGAAGGAGGAGAGTTTGGAAGAGTATTAATATTATGGTCCTGTGTCTGCATTTAAAGGATATAAATATAAAGGAGAAAGAGAAAGAAAAATAGAAATCTGATGCGATCCAAAAAGTAAATAAAATGAAATAAAAAAAAAAAAAACAAGTCTTATATTCCTATGTTCGGCCACTCTATTTTTGTTTAGAATTCCACATGATGATAACTTTTTTTTCAAAAATCCAGTAAAAAACTTTTTTTTTTTCAGATACCTTACCGACCACATTCTAATCTATACTAATAACATGACACCTAGTTATTTTTTTATTGTATATGCTAAAACTATTTCACCATTAAAGAAATTTGTTTACATAAAAAACTACTTCTTGATGCTTGAAAGATTTAACAGGTTTAACTATTATTTGTTACACGAACAGGGCGACCCCGAGTAGCCCGTGTCGCTTTTTTTTTGTAGGGGACAAAAAAGCTGCACAATTTTCTTCATTTGGCAAGTTGACCAGAGTTTATATATCAATAACAATACATAAATAAATAGTAAATAGTAAACAAGTGTCTGTGTTCTTATTAAGAATTTATGTCAGCATGTGTTAAGTCGTCAAGATCAAAAGTTTTTTTTTTACTTCCTTTTTACCTATAGCCTTTGTAGTAGATATTCTGCTTCAAGTAGGGAATAGATTAAAGTTGGATTAATTTTTGGGGTTTCGAGGTAATGAAATCTTAATACAACTTGAAAGAAACAGGTGATAGTCTTTGGTAACGCGTCAAATCATTATAAATTATTACTGTCAATTATTTTATTTATTTATTCTTTCAAAAACAGAATAGAACATTTACATATATATATATATATATATAAACACCCATATTCAATTTTAGCCAGTTATATTAAGACAGTAAATCCCTCTTCGATTTAATATAAATCTTGTACAAATTTAAAATAAAATTAGAAATGTTATCATACTTTGATACTTTGATATTCCTATCCCTTTTAGATCAAATCTTTACAAAAGAGAGTGAATATTATAATTAGTATTAGCTTTTCTTACTATTTTCGGCATGTGATTTTCACTGTTTTTTTTTATTTTGTAGAACATGTTGGTGATGCTCCTTTTACCTTTCTCGAAAATACGATAGTTATTAATCAATTCTGCTTCACAGAATACCGATATGCAAGCGGTAAAAATAAATCAGTAGTTTATAATGTTCGTATACAGATTAACTCTAATAAAGATGACAAACCCGCTTCTGAAAATACTTGTGCCTATAGTTTCTTGAGAAGCACAAATTGTAAGTGGACACCCGCATTGTACCAATATTATCTAAAATAGTCTGATAAAATAGAACACTAAGACTACCATACTTTGTCCAACTTTAATAAGCGGACCGAGTAGTTAAGTTTCATCCGGATGTAAGTCTCTTTATCTAACTCAGTCTTCATGGGAAAATACCTGTGTTCACTTTGCTTACATTCTTTTGATACATGAAATAGATCCTTTTATGCTATATGAGTATGCAATAATAAGAAAAAACCTGGCGATTAATGTAATACAACTTGCTACTTTATTTTTTTATTTTTAATTAACCATTCTACCTTGTATATTCTTAAATGAAACCTTGGATTATATCACATGCTTTTAATATCATAAAATTTTGTGAAAATCATATAAATGGAACAAAAGTTTTTGTGTCCCATAAAAAAAGGGGAATATCCAAGAGCGACTTTGATAGTTTAGTGGGAGAAGTCAGTAATTTATTACAGAATCTTGAGTTTTGTTAAACAACGAATAAATCACTATTAAAAATGATGTCTAATTTGAAATTAAAAGTATTTGACTGCGGTTGTTATTTAATTCAGATTGTTTTGACGAGCTTTAGATCTCTTTTTATAAAAACTGGGAAAATGTACATCAAAGAAAAAATGGAGAAAGCTGAATGGGTTATATTTCAATTTGAGCTTTTACTCTCTTTCATATATACTTAATAAAAAAATAATGCTTCTAAGGTGGAGATCACCACCACGTCTTTTTAAAAGTTGCTACGGAGCAGGAAAAAGAAAGGCTGATTTGTGCTTGCTTATTATGGTGTTGTTATTATTATTGTATGTTCATATTTGGCAATTGCGTAATATTATATATAGCGCAGTTATCTTTTTATTTCAAAGGGTTTTAGTTATAATAAAGAAATTCTAATAAAACTAATAATATAACAAGGAATAGCGGTTGCATTATAACCCAAAAATATGTATGCAATGCAGAAAATACTTTACGAATCAGATACGATTGTTTAAAAATTAAAGAATGTTTTCCTATTTTGGATGCTGGCTAGTTTAATCGATAAACGCCACTGGCAGAGTTACTTGGAAGTGCTTTGAATAGCAACAAGAATAATAATAACAAATGATGGTTACATTAGCTTATGAAAATGAAAAGAAATGTAATATTATTATTTTCGGTTTGTCTGTACGTCAAGTATAAATCTCATTTTCGACTTTCCTTTCCGTTTGCTACCATAAAATATAAAATAGGCGAGTAATTATCAACAACAATCAAGCTTTTGAACATTGTGATAATATAATCTTAGTAATAGCATTAAAGAAGAAACGTTACATCAACCTGAGCGCACTCAAATCATAAATTATTAAAAGTTTCATTCCAAAGCCAATTTCTTATGGAGTGTTCAAATCACAACTCTACTTATTTTGTTTGGATTTATGTTTAATGAAAAAATAAAAGCACCAGGTTCAAACCATGAGATATTCAAGTATTTCATGAATAGCTGTAGAGAATAAAGTAACTCTATAAGGAAACTCTTTTGTTATGTATTACCTTTTGCTTCTTTAGTATTTTGGCGATCAAGCACTGTACTTCCATATTCCGCTAAGAGCTCCCCCCTTAATTTTATTTATTTTATTACTATGGTCATTGTTATTTTTTCTTCTGTTCTTTCTCTGTTTTGTCTTTTTTTTTCAACTTATAAGAGTGTTCCATCCCCATTTACTTTTTTCACCGTTCTTCTACTTGACTTTTATATTTTTAATTTTTACGAAACTTCGTTAGACTCACACTCCTTTACAACATTAGACTAGAAAAGAAAGACGGGACCGAAGAAGTAGACAAAATCATCATCTATCTGTCTATTTATATATCATCATTTATCACTCAATCGAAGCATTTTATAACGCCTCAATATAATGCTGAGTTCGTCAAGAAACTCTTTAATTCACAATGAACAAGCAAAAGTATGAATTTAATAAAAATCACTCAGAGTCGAAATCGAATTATTAATCTATTTTTTAATGCTATTGCCAGTTATCCATAAATTATAATAACTTACTCCAAGAATTGGTCTCAAGAGAGATGTCATCAGTCGGATGCTATACAATTGGAGAAACAATTGGGGAGGTAGAAAAAAGACCGAAGAAAAATTTGATTTTTATTAAATCCAATAACTCTCTATTCAGGGATCATATGGCAAAGTTAAAAAAGGTGTTCATAAACTGACAGGAAAAGTTGTTGCCGTCAAAAGAATTAGTAAAGAATATGCACCAATAATGGTTCGAGAAATTCACCACCATAAGCAGCTCAAGCACCCAAACATCATTATGCTATACGAAATGGTTTCGACAGAGACATCGATTCATATCATCTCAGAATATGCTTCCAATGGAGATATGCTAGATGCATTGGCTGAATCTGGCGGAAGATGTGCTGAAGATCGAGTTCTTAAATGGTTTCATCAAATGACAAACGCAATTGAGTTCTGTCACACGCGTGGTATTGTACACAGGTGGGTTCAAAACAAACCGTTTAAAAACAAAAATGGCGTTTTTGTTTCTTGCTCTGTATTCTAAATAATTCAAATAGGGACCTTAAACTAGAAAACATATTGTTGGATAAAAATGATAATGTCAAGATTTGTGATTTTGGTTTTGCTCGATTCTCTCAAAAAAACCAGTTATTAGAGACGTTCTGTGGAAGCCTTTGTTATTCGGCTCCAGGTAAATTCAATAAAGAAAAAGAAAACAAGCTCTTTCAGCATATAAATTAAATTTGTTTTAATTTCATTTTCATTAATTTAGAGATCATTTTACGAAAGAAATACACAGGACCAGGTAATTGTTAGTCTAGGGAGAAAGTGGTATATGATGCTAAAATGAATAATTTTAATATTTAAAAATAGAAACGGATATCTGGTCTCTTGGGGTCATACTTTATACGCTCATCTCAGGTGAATACCCTTTCGACGATGACTCCGAGGTTATTACCCAACGAAACATTGTCCAAACTAATTACCAGATGCCAAGTTACTTCTCTTATGAACTAAGCAATCTCATTGATAGCATTCTGCAATTTGAACCTTCGGCACGCAGTTCTATTGCTAAAATCAAAATACATCCTTGGTACTGTCAAACTGAAGTGCAAGATTTTAAAATAATTTCGCCGCCCAACGAAGATTTTCGTGATCTTAAACCAAAGAATATAATATGTCCATCAACAGACTTTCTCCATACAGAATCAAACACATCAATATTCAATAGCGGTGATCACCTGGCCAGTAGTAATAGTCAAATACCGAATCGTTTTTCTTTACCTGAATTCAACCATCATTCTACAATGAAGTCTTCTTTGTTTCGTACCTCGCTACCTTCTAATCCCACAGGAATTGATTCAATGGTTACACCAGATAAAATGTCTCCTTGCGAAAAACGCCTACTAAACGCCCTCAATGCAGCTGGTTTTGATAGAGAGACCCTTATTAAAATGCAGACAGGCGAGTGTGACACATCAAGAACATTGTGGCATTTGTTGCTAGAAAATATGAAGGATGATCCTAGAGGTACCTCCAATATAGATTTATCGAATCCAGTGGCCGACAATTTTGCCATTGCTTTAGAGAATCGTCATAAAAACAAAAAGAGCAATACAAATAATCCACAGACAAATAAATGTATTTGTAAGAATCAAGTAATCTCTAGCGAAAACCAAATGCACAGAACAGAATCGCCAAACATGACAGGCTTGAATCAATCTGCAAAACTTTATCCTATACCTGTGGAACCTACTTCAACTGATATTCAAATTATCGGCTTCGGATCTGAGGAAGTACCACTAGAAAAAAACAGTTGGCTTTCTTCGATAAAATCATGGTTTGGAACATCAAATAATCTGCAACGCAAAGGCAATAGCTCCCCCTGTAACTCCATTAATGGTTTAGAGAAACCAACTTCTTGTACTTTAAACCCTCCAAACCACAACGAATTGAATTCACAAAAAGTAGAGACTCCCGATTTATCCCCCATGTCACCTCCTGTCTATAGGTCAGGTTCTCAAAAATATAGAAGACGTAAACTCCAACTCTATAGTCCTCCTATAGACGAAGTCGATCAGTTAAGTTATTCAAGGACATCCCCGTTTGTTAATTTAGCATACAATAAAAATAATTGTGCCGGGTTAATGAAGAGAACAAAAGAAAATAAACCAGAACACGATATGCCCTCTCTACCACCACCTACAGCAGAATGCTTTTCAAGTACTCGTGCAGATAGCTTCTCGCTCCTGGCGTATCCTCAGACAATTGAAGTTGATGTATGCGAAAAACGATATTCAATGTACAGAAACCAACAACCAACACCCCCACCATCTCCTCCCATGATAGAACCTTACAAAAACCTAATTCCGACTACTCCTTGTGCAAGTGAAGAGGAAACCAATAGCTGTGTTGAACCTGATCTTACTATTTTCAATACAGTGGCTGATCTAAAATCTAGCCCTATAGTAAGTCGTGTACATATATTACATATTTTTTACCATGCAAGATATTGACATGACGCCAGGAAAAATCTTCAAATAGATTCAAAAGTACCTCTCCTACTAGGCCAAGACTGGCTCTTTACGGCCTACAACAGCAGAAACACATACAAACCAAAGTAATCGTAGAGGAAGACGAAGAAGATGATATTTATGAAGGCGATTAAAAACAAAATTACAAATTAGTGTCATAATATCTACTAGCATAATATTATAGAATTCATGAATTATTCACTTTTAATGCATCATTATTATATAAAACGTAATAAAACAAAAACTAAAACATCCATGAATGCCTTGCAATAAGACTAAATATATCGTCGTCAAAATAATAGCTGGGCTGATTAGACCATCTTTGGATTTTGGAAGCAATCATTTTGTGTTTTGGCACTGGTGGTTTTGGAAAGTAAAGTGATATAAATTTTGCTAGGGCTTTATCATGTCGACAATCCTTTGGTTGAAATTCTGTTCGACATAAGGGACAACGAACTATGGGCTTCTCCTCTGTAGTTGGTTCGCCAGTTATAGAGTGAATTCTTTGGCATGTGCAAACTACCGCTGTGGTAGCCTTGTATGAGTCATGGCGGTGGTTTCTATGGCATGTCGCACAATATATATGTTGTATACAATCTTTGCAAAAAGTGTGATGACACCCTGATAATGTAATCGGGTCACTTAATATTGAAAGACAAACAGCACATTTAAAATCATCAGGAGATGGTGAACATTGTGTTAACAGAGTCTATTAAAAAATTAAGAAAAGGGTTTAGGAGCTCTTTTTATTGTATTAGGTCACCCTGCCTACCTTTAGTTGATCTTCAAGTTTTTGAAATTTGATTATGTTTTTTGCATATTTTTTCTGCCATGCAGATTTTATTGCTTCTATTAAACTTGTGTCTAGTGTAGAATGATCTAGTAATAATGGATGTTGTAATGAAATATCACCGAGCTCCCATAGCATATCAAATTGCGTCGTAACAAAACTATGAAATAAATATAGGTCACGTTGTAACTGAATAATTTGATGCATAAATTCGTTTATCTTGGTATGCGATGTATTCTTTTTTAGGAGTATTAGAAACTATATTAATTTTATTAAAAGTAGTTTCCTTACTTCTAGCTCTCCTAAGCGATTTTCGAGTCCTTTGAAATATGCATTAAACTGTCGATCCTGAATTTCTGTTTTCATACGCTGATAACATGCAGTATCGTAAAATACTTGGGGGTGATATCTTTCTGGTCGCATTAGTGAATCCGTATTAGAAAACGTCTTTCCATCCTCGTAAATTGGCCATTCTTCTAAACATATGGATGTTAATTGCTTGACTGTCTTTAATGTTTTCTTTTCTTTGTTTTTAAATGGTGAAGACTTTATGCATTATATAAAGTAATGTTAGAGCGATATATATTAAAATAACATAATCAAAATGTAAAGAACTTACAATTTCAAATAAATTCTGTGATAATGCTTCTATCTGTTGTATTAAAAGCGATAGGGCATTTTGGCTACATTTATGGATTCTCTCTAGTTCCAAATACCACGTTTGAACAAAAGGATTAACAATCATCCAATATGGCGTGTTTTTGGAAATATTGAGCAAAAGCGCATTACATGCATTTTCGAGTGCAGAAATATTAAGTAAATGTGGTGAATAAATAATAGATTCATTTAAATATGATAATGATTTGAAATCGTTAAGAGAAATAACAGGCAGTTTTTTTGAGCTTTGTTTCTTGAAGGGTTGGATAGATCGTATTACACGGGTCCAAAAACGGGTCATTTTGTACTAAAAATTATTTAATAAGTATGTAGTTTTTTTATTTTTATCAACATTTTAATGGGGGAATAAACGTCCTTTTTATACTAATTTCGGCATTAAGTAAGGCTCAGCGAACTTTTTGTTTAAAACTTGGGCTTAAACGTAATGATGTTAGTATTTTTATCCTTTTCTATTCTTGGCGAATGACACGCATATCAGCCATTCTTTTTCTGTCATTTTAACGATCATAATACCTATGGATCACTTTCTTTTTACCATAACGGTATCATTAATAATTAGTTTGTTGCATATTTTGCATTTTTATATGCATATTAACTTTTGATGAAGCTACCTCATGCATGTTTTTACGATTTCTAAAATTAACGTACTCTTTTATTTACTTGTTTATATTCTCTGCGCAATAATTTTTGTAAAAAGAGAGAAAAAACAATGTCTAAACAGTTAACAGTGAAATTAAGTTTCTATTGACATTAGGATTTAACTGATAGATCGAGAGTTTTTTAAAAAAAGTAGCGCTTACTTACTTTTCAGTGATATATGAAAATGTGCATCGCCAAGATGCTAAATTTTCGAACTAATTATATTCTTAATCATAATAAGTCTGTAAACCATTGTTGAATATGCTTCGATTTTTAGAGATCACCCAATGATTAAAATCAATTACCTATGTAACCCATTCATATAACTTACTCTGAAATTTAAAATGGTAAGTAAATGGATAATCGTAGTTAAAACTCTTTCCTCGGTGTATTTTTACTATATATTCATACTAACTATTAGCTTTTAGCTTTACTTTCTATAGTAACTTGTATTATTCTCTGCATTGACTTTACCTGAACTATTACATACATCATTTAATTGCATTAATATGAACACACAGATGGATATAATAAGATCAGTAAACGAATTGATAGAACTCCTTATATAAGGGAGAAGTTTTATTAGAAAGAAAATATTATACATGAGAGGTTCTGCGCATCTACATTTATATTTCAAAAATGCCTTTATTTTTGTTTACAATCTCAGTATACCCATAAGGCTGTGTTATAATTTGATACCTAATGTAAACGTAGAGTTCATAATCCTGAAATTGAAAATAATAGCCACCCCCAGAAAATCGCATTTCAACAAGGATGATCTAAAAGACAAAAATAGATGAGTACTAAAATATGGAAGACTAAAGCCAACACAGGTTTGTAGATCAGAAAATCCCTGGATAATAAGGTTGCTTCACTTTGATATTTTATACTGTGCTACTGTTACTATTTTTAGCTCTTTCTATTTATATTTATCACAAGAGCTTCACACCAGGACAGGTAGTACTTTGCATCTTTGTAGATAGCAGGTACAGTTTTATAAATAAAGAAATCACCCAGAAAGACGCTAGGTTATTGTTTATGTAAAATTTAAAAATAAATACAGCCATACGACCATCACTTTTGCCTTGTTTTTTATTACTATCATCATCACCATGTAACCCCAAATCCATTGAGAGAAAAGAATATGTCGTATCTATTAAAGTTTTTACTACTATTATATTATTATGCATAGTTGCTTGACATGACTCTCGCTCCAGTTCTCATATCCAATAACTTGATTTTTCTTATTATGAACAACTGTACTCTACATTACCAAATATGCATATGTATATAAAGCTTTTACTTCCAGTTTATTATATTATTTATTTGATTGAAACTAAATTACAATGATGATCGAACTTTCTTAATGTACAAGTCCATCACTTAAAAACTCATATTGATATACTTGATATTCATGTAGTCATCAATACCAAATTGAGATCCTTCTCTACCTACACCACTCTCCTTAACACCACCGAAGGGAGTATAGCAACTGGAGATGAGACCAGTGTTAACACCAACCATACCAGTTTCCAATTGCTCGGCTACACGCCAGCAGCGTCCAATGTCACGAGAGAAGAAATAACCGGCTAAACCGAAAGGTGTATCATTAGCGAGGGCGACAACATCTTCCTCGGTTTCAAATTCGAATAAGGCAGCAAGAGGACCAAATGTTTCTTCAGTGTGGATAGCCATATCCTTGGTCATATCAGCAATAACGGTGGGTTCGAAGAAACTTCCACCAAGATGCTTACCACCAGCCAAGACTTTGCCACCTTTTTGAACAGCGTCATCAAGATGTTTCTGGACCTTATCGATAGCTTTACTGTTGATAAGAGGACCGTGGGTAGTGGTAGAATCAAAACCATGACCAACCTTGAATGAGCGAACCTTCTCGGCAAGACGAGCAGCAAATTCCTTATAAATACCCTTTTGTACATAAACGCGGTTAGCGCAGACACATGTCTGACCAGTTCCTCTGAATTTGGAGATAAGAACTCCTATGGGGGAAAATCAGTATATTTGTAGTATTTATAAACCTACAATACTTACCCTCAATAGCCTTATCAATATCAGCATCATCGAAAACAATGAATGGAGCATTACCACCAAGTTCCATAGAGATCTTCTTCATTGTACCGGAAGATTGCTTCATTAAAAGCTTACCTACAGCAGTCTATTTATGTGGGAGCCAAATAAATAAAAAATCAGACTCCACCCATCTTATTAACAAATAACAAAAACTTACAGAGCCAGTGAATGAAATCTTCTTGATAATGGGGTTGGTACAGAGTTCTTCACCAACAGCAGCAACGTGTTTCTCAGTAGTAACAACATTGACAACACCTTCGGGGATACCGACGCGTTTGGCTAACTCGCATAAAGCCAAAGCAGAATAAGGAGTCTCGGCACCAGGTTTAATAACGACGGTACAACCAGCAGCAAGAGCAGCACCAACCTTACGGGTAATCATAGCAGCAGGGAAATCTAATATATCGTTATAAATACGTCATCTAACAACAAAAAATATCCTCTACTTACTCCAGGGTGTAATGATACCAACAACACCAACAGGTTGCTTAACGGTAACGAAACGCTGACCTGGCATGTGTGAAGGAATGACAGAACCGTAAGTACGAACTGCTTCTTCAGCAAACCATTCAAAGAAAGAAGCACTATAAGCAATTTCTCCCTTAGCTTCGGCGTAAGTCTTTCCGTTTTCCCATGTCAAAATGGTGGCCAAATCTTCTTGGTTCTCCATCAACGCGTGGAACCACTTGAGAAGGAGATCGTGACGCTGCTTACCAGTGGTTTGGGACCAAGTCTTGAAGGCTTTGGATGCAATATCAATAGCCTCTTTGGTTTCGGCAGCACCCATATCAGGCAACTTACCGATTTCTTTGTCGGTAGCAGGATCTATGAAATGTATTCGGTGTAAACATTTAATTTGACACAAGTAATATATCATTCCTACCATAGACAGTGAAAGTCTCGGTAACATTTTTGTTAGTCCATTCGTTATTGATGAAAGCGGACTCCTTGAACAAGGACTGGTCCTTAAGCTATTATAACTGTTTTTAGTAAAATACAGATAAAATTACTGAGCCAAATAGTATACCTTGGGAATAGCGACAGATGTGACTAGTGTTTTAGCGGGAGTGGTCATGAATAGCTTCTTAGTAGGATTACGGGATGTATTAAGGCAAGCTCGAATATAAGATGTCTGCAAGGCAGATCTAATCATGGATTATAAATAGTTTTGTTTGAAGAAGGAAAAAGGAAACTAAAGGAAAGTCAAAAAATGTTCGCTTTTAGATGCAAAGCGTGCGAACGCGAATGCGGTGGTTTAAACTTTATTACTCACTGGGAACCTACCTGAACGTATCAAAAAAGTGGGATTTGCATAACAGTCACAGTTGTGATGCTTTCTTAGTAATGAAAATTTACTCCGCTGAAAGTTCCTTTTTTATTTATATTAAAGTAAAACCAGATTTACAAATCAAACGTATTTTGCCATTATCATGGATTTAAAACAAAAGTGCTAGAGAATAAGAATATGGAAGGACGTAGATTTTAGCTAAATATCTTCAACACATGACATTTGTCGTCATTAAATAGAAGTTGGCTGCATGTTACCTTTTTCCGGCCTTTTTCGTTCACAACGATCAGCCAAAGTTCAGGGTATGGTTGTTTTATATATTAATTCACTTTTACGATTGACATTCACAAGTGATTTTATTTATTGTATAATTATAGTTTTCAACACTTGAGGGTAAATATTTGCCAAAAACCTGTAGCTTGTATAATATTAAAGAAACACCCCAGAATTGTCAACAATAAACAGATTAAAAAATATTTCTAACTAGCATGACTAACTGGATTGTGTATCATTATTACTCTTAGCCGCTTTTAGTGTAAAAAATAAATGAAAAATGGTGTCTGCCATTCAGTTGGTTTTAGAGATATAAATGTTATTAAGGATTACCAATGCCTTATATCATTTCAAGCGAAATGGCTCTTTCAGAGACCAAAAAGTGAACAAACCAAATAAAGCAGAGAAAAAGGTTTTATTGCAACATTCGTTCTCTTACCACTGACAAAAAACTGAAGATAAAAAGTAGAAAAGAAACGTTATACTTTCCATCCTCAGAAGTTAAAGCAGACTCAACTGTTCAAATTTTTAGAGATCTTCTTGTGAAACAAAAAAACGTGGTATTGTTTGTGATTTAAGGAGAGAATAAAAATGACTAAATCAAAAAAACACTTGTATATTTTCATTGTTGCACCTCCTAAGAATCAAAAGAAATAACATTTTACCTCTATTAAATTTACTCTTTATTCTATTTTTATTAACGTATTAAATTTTATAATTTTTATTTA
>VCJG01001793.1:41345-53825 GCA_024140375.1 Backusella westeae | reverse complement strand
ATACAACTTTGTTATTAACAAAAGAAAAAAAAAAAAACATAGTAAATGGCTTAAAAATATCTAGTTATCTAACTAATTGCTTTTTTTTTTTAAAAAAAAAGATGAATCTAAGGAAGGAAGGAAGGAAGGAAGGAAGAGGGTCGGTATATGTAATTCCCAAACGTCGGCTAAGATGAGTTCATTGCTTATATTGATATTGGCCATAGTAATTATAATTGATATAATCAACAGGAAGCTGAGATAAATCGGGTTGAGCAGCTGTATAATTGCGGTAATTATATGGTACGAGGAGATGCTTTGCGTCAGTGGTGTAATATCCTGGATGATAGCCAAAATGAGTAGCTTGAGAAGGATTGTAATAGTTTGAAATTGAAGATATATTATGACTAGGTATATAGCTTCTTGCATAGCTGGATGTTGTAGAGCACTCAGAATACATACTTTGATTAAGGGAGGGGATACTAGTACTTTGTCCTTGCATGACTTCATCAGGGGTGTAATTACGTTTCATTTCAGCACAACTCTGCGCATAGCCATACTTTGGATAATCCAACTCTTTTTCTTCTTTATGAGCAATGTATGGAGAGTGGATATACTCACCATAAGAGTAGGTACTAGGTGAGCATATTGGAGCTGAGTCAGATAAAGAATCGGAATAGGCCAATTGAGAACCGCTTGGAGACAAATAACCATTATCATGGTGTATGTTTGGAGATACGTGTTCGACATTCAGGACTACTGGCTTCTTGAGAGGCTCGATGACTACGTTGGTTCGTTCTTCGTTATATAGTTTTGCCAACATTTCGTTCTTTTGGATATCCTTAGAGGTAAATTCATGAAGAGCACGTTTTCTATAAGGCCGGGTAGCAACTGTTTTTCTAACTGGGTTATATTTGTAGTTGGGATACCTATTTAATAGAAATTAATATCATGTATGTATCTTATAAAGGAAGAAATTACATTTTGGCATGCTGGATTTTTTCCTGTTTAGCTAATTCCTGGTAATATTTATGTTCAGTATCAGATGCCTCCCGCCACCACTTAGCAATAATCCTGGAAATATCTCTATGGTTGGCACCAGGGCACATTTCAGAAACTTTGCTTTGCATATCCAAACGAAAGAGAATAAAACAGTTTTTAGGACGAGGAACCTTGTTGGCAGAGTTTTTTCCAGCGTTTTTTCCCATATGAGTCTTTTTTAGAACAATATGAAAGATAAAAAATATATAAAACACCTGAAATTAACTCTGTAGTGTGATCCTTATATACTTTTTTTTTTCTTATTTCATTCTTCAAGAAAAAAGAAAAGAAAAACTGTGTGTCTGCAGCTGTCAATATATTTTGACTGTTTTCAAGCATTGGAATAACTTCCTACGATCATATACCCCCTTTCATTTGTGGTTGTTATAAAAAAAATCTATTTTAATACATCAATGAAGCACATTCAATTTCTTATCTTTAGCAATCTATTCATTTTGCTAAAAATAATTTTAAAGTTACATGTCCATAATGAATATATATCATATACTATTTGTTATTATTATTGCCGTTATTATTAAGTCTACTTATATTACTTCTTAATCTTAGAGAATAGAACATAAACATTATTTCAACATCTTTTTCTATTATCACACTTTTTCTTTATTCCATCACATAGTCTGCAAACGAGTATTGTATAATTGGTTTTCTGTCTCTGTATAATGAAATGACATTTCATTTTTTTAATAAAAATGTGACCTGACAAAAATAGTAATTTTGATTCCCCTTTGCTAACCCAGATTTATGTACTTAAATGAAAGCTCCCTATTTAACGATGGCCAATGCTTTTATTTGTCGAACTAAAAATCATTATATTGGTATTGGTATAATTAAATAGCAAAACTCAAAATAAGTGAAGCGTTCACCACAATGAGAACAAACACTGGATTGCAACACTACTGATAAATATTTTATATCTGAACAACACTATTGATTGTAATATCATTTTTAGTTTTGTTATTATTCGTGACCATTGTCATAATTTCCTTCTTCGTCACTTCATTATTTTGGAAGAATATTTCTAATTCATTATTTAAACGACTAATATAAAATCAGACATCCGATTGAGTAATTCAAATTATCAATATCTATTAGAATATTTTTGATGTAATTAAGCATTGTTTTGGATTCTATATATATATATTTAAGGGTTTGTTATTTTTGATATTTAGCTTCAAATACATTCATTATTCTTATTATTGGAAAACTTTGATCAAATATAGGAACATACACAATTGTTTATTTAGTTTGGTTCAGTATAAATTCTTGTTCTATTACTTGAAGATTGCAACCTATTTTCAAGTAGAACATCTAACCCAATAGATATAATATATTAGGATGTCGGCATCGATTCAGTTTGAGTATAAGTGTATACTTTAACATAACCATCTATATATAGTAATATATGAGTAAAATCAAAACTTGATGTTAAATAAAACATATACTTACCGTCACCACATGATAGTACTAATGGAAGGTAGGGATGGAATATAACATCTCTGACTTCAATATCTATATTTTCAATTAGCTACTGATCTTATAAATTTATCTTTTTACAAATACCTTGGTGCTCTTTTATTATAGCAGTTACCTGACCAGTAACCATATTGAAAACAAATATTTGACCGTAAATGGTGGGTGCGAGAATATATCGTCCGTTGGACGTAATCTTTACTAGCCAAGAATTAGAATGATAGCTAAAAAGCGAATGTAAATACATGAGAATTAATGATTTAAAATAAGTTTGATAAAACATACTCTTCATGCGTATATCTCTGTACTGTCTCCAATTCAAATTTGCCACCAACTTCTGCAGGATAAATTAGCTTATGTAAGGTACATGTATTCTGTTTAGAAGCTTAGGTAAAATGGATGAGTAAGTAAACATTTTCCATATTTGAAAAAGAAAATAAGCACTTACAAACTCCCTCGCTTACATCACACATTTCAGCACCACGACTAATGAAATATGCGTATGGTTCAGCTTGTTTTTTTATATCGAGCTGCGTAAGATCTGTTATTACAGTTTGTTCCTCCTCTTTCATTATATCAATATCAGCATCTTCTTGCTGCTCTTGCTGCTCTTGCTGCTCTTGCTCTTCTTTTTTCTTTTTGTAGTAAAGATCTTCATCAAGCCAATTGATAAACTTTCCACAGTCACAATAGGATGAATACATGTATTCGAACGTTTGGAGGAGCTATTGGTATTTTACATATACCATGTGTCAGAATTTTACCGTTAAAAAAATATATCTTCCTTATATTTTAACCAACTTTACCTTTGCTTGTTCAAAATCATAGAGTCGTAGGTGCTCATCACAGGCAGCTATAAAATAGCGATTACCAGTATTGGGGACAAAGCTTACAGTAAAAGCCATACATGTAACACCATCAACCATTGGTGTAGATTCAATCAAGGTCCTAAATATAGATGTTAGGGATTGTTCCCCTGGGTAAATTTGCTGACCTACGTCCAAGTTTCATCCATATGCCACTTAATAATATAACCGTCTTGGCTTGTTGATATAAGATAATTTTTTCCTAAATAGGTCAATGATTTTATACATAATATTTCCTCTGTATGGCCCTCTAAACGTGCCACGCGACTACAATCCTCCAATCTAAATATTTTGATTGGACACGGTAGAATATGGCTATCACCGTCTTCTGCAGACCAGCGATGTCGATCCTTTAACTTTCCTGCTGTGACGATTAACTCTTGATCTTCTGATACAAATTGACCACAATAGAATTCATCAATCTGAGTCTCTTCTGCATCCCTGATTTTTCGTACACATTTAAAATCGCTCTGGATATCCCATATTTTGACAGCTCCAATATTAGAAAACGTAGCCAATAGAGTGCCATCATTAGATAGTGTCATCCCAGTTATTGCGCTTTGATCACTGATATCAAACGATAATAATTCAAGCGCGTTATCTCGATTAATTGACTTGATCATGTCATATTCGGTATCAGCGTGAAAGTGCCAGTATTTATCAGGGTACTCTTCAGCTAATTTTCGAACCTTTTCAGGGTCGTATACCTCTGGTTGTTTCTTTTGTAAAAACTATTTTGATAGAAGCAAAAATAAATACACTGCTTTCTTGTTGTTTGAATATAAGTACCTTTTTAATTGCTTCTGGCTTAATTAGAGGCGCGCTTGACTTGCTCTTTTTTTTTGAAGTTTTTGTTTTACGTGATATTCTTTTCTTTTTCTGTAATGTCTTTCTTAAGCGCGGCAGTTGGTCAACTTCTTCCAATAGATCGTCTGTGTTTACTCCATCTGTATCTTCGTCGTTTATGCATTGGCCTGAAGTTACGACTTTACCACTTTTTATTTTGCTGAGTTCCTCGTCAGACACGTTTTCTTGCTCTTCCTCCGAAATATCCGTCAGTTGTTTCTTTTTACGTAATTTTCGCGTTTCTTTTGAAAGCGTGTCGGAGGGAACTGGGGTTGTAGGTTCTTCTTCATCGTCTTCAATGTCTCTAGTAGCTTCTTCGGTTACCTTTGACACCTCGAGTACCTCACTTGAACGCGTAGTAAATGAAGATTCGATATCAACTTCACTTTCGCTATTGTACTCTGCCATTTGTCTTTCTTTTTACAACAGGAAATGATATATTTTGATGTAAGCAACTGATAGTATCTCTCTCTTGGTAATAAAAAAAAACTAACTATAAAAAATATGCGGCAAAGAAATGAAGGGGTGGTGAAGAAGAAAAAAAGCAAAAAAAAAAGCAAAGCAAAACAAAACAAAACGGAACGAGCACCGACCTGTGGCGTTGTACAAAAACAGCGTGAGTGACCCTCTTTCATGTTATTAATATGATTCCCACTCAAAAATAATAAACAGTTTCATCGAAAGAAGTTATCATCTATACTAATTGAATATCAGCATATTTATCCACAGAGTATCGTCAATTTTGAATATAATCTCGATTACTATGTTGATAGTAATATCGTCACTGATAAAATATGGTCATCCAAGTGAAAAAGGAACTAAAACAAGACCACACTTTATGACAATGTAGATACAAATTACATAAGGGTCCTAGTTAGATTGATTTTAACTATTAACGGTAGTGATAACCAATACTTGGAACGTTTAATTTCAAGGGGCAAAATTGGAGACTCCTTCATCAAGTCAATACTTGCGTAAATCCGTTTACAAAGTTGTACAATAAATGTTGAAACTGATGCAAAGATGACGCATTTTCTTTTTACGTCTTGAAGATGCCACTAATAAAAAAAAGTAAATCATAGTTAACAATGCGTCAGGGAGAGTGACGAGTGTTTTAGTGTTTTTTAAAGAAACAAACCTCCAGTCTGATCAGCAATGATCAGTAATGATCACTAATAACGCATACAAAAAGCCAATGATTTACTTAAAACAGTAACGATTCTCTGTCAAACATTGAATTTTTATGCCGAATATTATTCTTCAAAACTTCTTATGAACCTATTGTACCTGATAATATGTTCACCATGTAGGATGTTCACAGAAGAAAAAAAACACGAAACTTAAAGAAATCACTAGGCTCCATACGGGTTTAGATAAATAATATTTTCATACTATCTTTCTTTCTTTTGCTGATATGATTTTTATTTTGGTTATCTCAATTTTCAAATTTACTTCATGTAGAAAATGTCAAATAAAGTAATTGTAATATCAAATTAATAACCATGAAAAAGAAATAAAAAGTTTTTTGTACTACTTCTGCCATTTTGTGTGTGACGGTATTAGCGCATAAAATCCTTTTTTAATAGCGTGACAAAGCCATTATTACATTCAATATTTTTACTTTTGGTGATTGTAAAAGCAAATAAATTAAATGGATGTATTTATAAATGTAAAGTACAAATCTTTTAAAGTACCAATGGTTTTTTTTACAAGCTTTTGTTTATTAAATTGCCATAACAAATAAAGACGGGATTAGTTTTAATACTCAGCGTTGTCATGCATGGAGCGATCTTGGGAAGTTGTTAATCTCAGGATTTCGTTTCTAATTGTATAACAAAACTCGATGTGATGTTTAAAGTTTTCTTTATGTATTTGCAGGTCTTAAAACTAAAGTTTTTCGCAGCAATGTTTTTATTTTATTTGAAAATACCTATTATAGAATTTCTATACCAAGTATATTTTATAATTATAGTATTGTTTATAAAGATCTAAAATATATGTTTAAACGCGATATCCATAATAAGGTACAACGATAGTAACCAATAAGAAAACATTGGAGCGGCGGCAGACAAAAAAAAATATGGTTAATTGTAGGCGGGGGCTACTTGAATTATTTTTATCCAGTTGCTCACTTTTTTTACAGCTTAAATTTATCCAGAAATCAGGAAAATTCGTCATTGTGCAGAAGGATTAGTAACTACACCGGGCATATACGCATTCTTATGCCGACTTTAAAGTTTTATGTTCAAAGTAGAACTTTAGTTTTTACAACAAAGCCAGGTTTTTGTCTAGGAAGTTTGCTAATTTTATTGGTTAAAGGCTAGTAGTAATTAACCTGAAAATAACATTTTATGTGGTTAGTTTAAATATTAAATGATCCAATGGTACCACGAGAAATTTTTGATTTGAAGTAAAGCTTTCTTTGAGAAATCATTTTTGTGTGACAAAAAAGTTTTTTTACTCTTATGCTATTAATTTAAAGTCAGCTTAAACTTTTTCTTTCTAAAATTTGTTCCTGGTGGTATGCGCAAATTAAATGGTAAACATAACCAAAAGCGGTATATGTCCATATAACTTTGCCATGAAACACTCATTGATATTTATGGATCACACTGAACGTAAACAATATCTTTATTGTTTTGATAACATCTACATTTAGATACATGTATAAATGATACGAACTCCTTGGTTATTCAGACCTGAAATTCTATTTGTCACCCATTAAATATTCAAAATAGATTTTCCAAAAATACAACCTAATGACACGTGTTTACTCATTGTTATCTGACTCACACAATCGTGTTAGTTTTTCTGCTACTTGAGTAAAGTAGAAGCAGGTGGTTTTAATAGCAAAAACTTTTTCTTTTGAATCAGAAATGAATCACCTGTTTGAAACACTTGTCAATAATTAATGTGCTCCTAAATATATATAAATATATGTACTTTATGTTATACGTATAAGTGTACTCCTACAAACTCCTAATTTCCAAATAGATACTTGGACATGTGTAGAAAAAAAACACGCTTTTATTCGTTTTTGTATTCCTCAACCATATTTATACGCCTCGCAAACATATATCATGTTATTGATCATGCATTTGATAAGAGGGCAAAATACCAAGTTGTAAAAATTAAAATAAGAAAGTTTTTTTCAACATGACGTCATGAGTTGCTTCGGGGTAAATTCTGCCTTTTCTTTTTTTTTCTCTTGTTTCTTCGTATTTTATATTTCATCTCTTTCTCTCCCTTTTATATTTTATTTTATACTTTACTTTATTAATTTCTATTCACTCTCTTTGTACTTCATATATCAAAATTGTTATACTAAAAAAAAACCGTGAAAAAGTGACGATACGATAGACATCAAGCAAAACGAATAATCTTCAAAAAAAAAAGATGCAGACAGATGCGATATCTCGTTTGCAAAATACCAACTCTACAGTTAAAACTCCTTCGCCATTAGGAAACCAAGGCTATCATTCAAATATGGGGCAATTGGATAATATTTTTCAATCAGTTAAAAGACAGGTAAACTTCGTCTCTAAAGAAATCTATCATTGATGTTTATTATTAATACAATTTGACCTTTTTGAAGATTGATCAATGGGGTGAAAATGCAAAATGGAAAATTGACTTGGTTTTATTGGACAAACCACAACCGCAACAGTCGAATAGTTTACATCCTTTGTTGTCTCCGCAGCATCTGCATCCAAATGTGATCACAACTCCGTCCGGTGGCGGAGATTCTAAGTCGACTTACTCATTACCCATCTCCTCTACTATTGAATTTCCTGTAAGCACATACAAAGAGGAAATGCAAACATCATGTGGTTAGCATTAAAAATACTAAGTTAAATATACTGTAGTGGGACTATATTTCACCTCCGAGAAACGAAAGTGGACACGACTCGGAAGATCTGCAGCAAAAGGTAATTTATATAAAAAATATACAAATCAATTTTGACCCCTTGAATAATGAACTTGGATTTTGGATTCAGCTGCGTGAATCTATAGAGCGTCAGCATTACCTTGAAAACATCATTTGGTCACAATCCGACCAAATAAAAAGCCTGAAAGAAAGTTCACCTCAAGAGGAGA
The DNA here is from genome assembly GCA_024140375.1 of Backusella westeae. Lineage (NCBI taxonomy): Eukaryota > Fungi > Mucoromycota > Mucoromycetes > Mucorales > Backusellaceae > Backusella > Backusella westeae. The sequence continues at coordinate 45,504 of VCJG01001793.1, read as the reverse complement.
AGGTCATCAATACCATGAAAAGTATATTTTTGATGTCTGTAAGTTCGAACAGCTCTAAACAAAATCAATGTTTTTAAATTATATATTTTATTCTATTATATATAGCAAAACGAACAGAAAATGCAGTATCTTGTTGAAACTAATATCCTGAAGCGAGATACAGATACATTGACCAAGAAGCTACAAAAATCAGCATCCGTACTTTACGAAATCGAAAAAATAGAATTACCGAGCGAAGATATGATACTGGATAAGGAGACTCTACTAGAAGATAGAAAACTTTTAATGCGAAAGTTGCATCTTGCCGAATTGCGACTATCAGCCAGAGATGCCGAAATTGAATATTTGCATGAATTAGTAGATAGCCTTAGATCCCAGTCATCAACTTATACCAGTAGTAACAGCACTACATCTCCTAAGCCTCAATATCAAAAAAAAATGAGGAAAGGTCCTCCCTATTTATTCCAACAGCAGTATTCACCTCGAAGTAGTGAGATTAGATCGGAGCAGCATCCTTTATCTGGACTCGAGAGTCTTGGTATAGTAGCTGACCAAATGCTCAGTGATCCGGAATTCGAATCATCCAATAGTAACGTAGGAGCAAGTGAAAAAAGGTTCCGATCTCGTCTTGACGATAGGAGATCACAAAGATCAATTGATTCTGCAGCAACTTTACTAGCTATGCCACAGCTAATGACCTCCACGAAAGGTAACATCACAAATGATTGGCCAAACGAAAATGAAACTCAATGTTTTTTTATCTAGTTGATCCAAGAGCACCCACTGACTTTGAACAAATCCCAAAGAAACCTAGGTCAACATACACGCGTTGGACTTCTGATGAAGATGAACGGCTAATAAATGCTGTGAAAAAATACGGTTATAGTAATTGGGAAGCTTGTTCTAGAGATGTACACGGGAGAAGCAATATTCAATGTCGTAATCGCTGGATACGTCATTTAGAACACAGGTTTACTGAGGATAATGCGTCCACATCATCACCCATTAGCGATGCACGACAATCTCCTTCAATAGCTGCTCTATTAAATTCAGACGAGAACAATTACAACTATTCTCCCAGATCTACACCACGTCAACTCCAGAATACTTCACAAGGTGATTCATCGTACTACACACCAACATATCGACCTCCTTCTCCAATTGCAACTCCAAAAGGAAAGCGAAGATCAGCCGAGACCCTTCATACAAAATGGTAAATTCGGCAAATATCTATTTCCTGGTGTATATAGATTTTATCCTATACTTTTTGCTATCTTTACTTCGTATATTTCCCCTTTGATATTTTGTACAGATTCCCATTTTTTATGAAAAATATGTGGATTATTTTAGAAACCTTGAAAAGCTTGTTTATCCTTCTTCCATGTTGCCTGCATAAACAGGTTGATTCACCCAAACTTAGACACTTCCAAACCCACAACCGAATCCTTAAACCAATGTATACTCTTATTATTACCTCTGTTATTATTATTGTATCTAAGTATAGATACTATTGTCTAACGAATAATTCCTAGTAGAATGGAAAATAAATTACTAAGCATATTGTTTTCACTTTTTTATTTGGTGCTTTAGTATCTGCATTCACACCAATGATTTATGAAAGCTCAGGTGTTCGTAAATATGTTTGTATATCTGTATTTGCCATGTGGACAAAGCGGTCACGCGAACGTGAAAGAATTATCGCATGTTCTTTGAGTCATATTTCCAGTGTTAATTTTGTCCAAATTTGGTACTTTTTAGTTGGTATTGATTGGGTACTTCTTCTCTCTTTATTAAAGAAAGTTTTTCTCATAAATGCTTTCACTTGATTAAAATGTAAAAATATATTTAATAACTATTAAACATTTTACTTCACTGAAAGTAGAAGTTAACTTAAGACAGTCCTTTTTTTACAGAAGCTACTATGGCTCATTAAATAAAAATAATACATATATCATATTTAAATAGGCTTAAAGTGGTCGCGTGTATTTAAGCACTGGAATATAATCTGTTGCTACGAAAAATCTGCGGCCTGGTGAAGAGGTGTGTCAAAAGAAAAAAAAAATGGAACCAATGAGATTGCATCTTTCTCAGTACTAATAAATATTTGTTGGTTTAAACGCGAACTTTAATGGTGTTGACCTTGCTGTCAAATATTTAACCGTGAGAATTGTATTGTATGAAAACTACAGAGCAATACAAAATAATGATATCAAAAATGCACACTGGTAAATAAGAAATAATAGATAGCGTAATGTTTGTTTTAAGTTTTATAAATGATGTGAACGGATCTCTACATTATTAATAATACAGAATAGATAATACATGTAGGTGAAAAGAGAAAATGAAAAAGAGTGGAAAGAGTTATGGTAATGTGATATTACAAAAGAAAAAAAAAAAGTAACATGAAATGTTACCAGCGAAGGGTACGAATAACACGAGAAAATCGAATCATGATATTAGCACGATGAATCCATCCTAGAATAGATGGGGTTTCTTTTCTTAGAGCAAGTCTAATGACAAGTCTATCCATGATACTCACAACAGAATAGTTTTTATTTTGTTGTCTCTTTTTTCTTCTGTATAAGGAAACCGATAGTGCTACAAACAAGATATCGTATCGAAGCTTGTAAAGCGGTTTTATTGAACAGAAGACGACAAAAATGGCTAGACCTATTAACCATGATTTATATTTTTGGCCATTAAAGTCATTTTTATCTGGAAATTCTTGGTCCTCAACGTTGTGAATGTGATGTGTTGTTGTTGTGATACCCTTTGCACGTTTTCGTCCCTTCTTCTCGTCTTTATTATCCTGTACTGTATTAGGCTTAGGTGATATACTTTGTACACTTTCATCAAGTTGTTGAAATGCAATATTTAAACGTTCTTGGCTTTGGCGGTATAAACGTTGGCCTTTTTTAAAAGAAGGTGAACGACTGGATCGTATTACTCGCTTATTGTTTGAATTTTCATCTTCGCTCTCACTTTGAAACCATTTTTGTGATTGTTGAACAAAGTTCGAGGACCCCAAAAGTCCAGTTTTAAGACTTTCTTGAGCACCGTCTATCAGCTGTTGTAAAGATAATTCAATACGTTCGAGTCCTTCGTTAAACGAGCTTTCTGATGGAATAACGTTGTTTCTTTTAAAGCTATTGGTGGATGAATCTATGCTTGTTTTTGGCGTGTTTATTTGATTGACAGTTTCACTATTAAAAAAACTCAATTTATTAGTTTGTAAAGACTTTAAGTAGCGACCTTCTTTTTATTATTACCTGTGATTATTTAATTTAGAGTGTGTGTCTAAAGATCTATCCATAGAGTTGGTTGGTGTAGATTGAGATAATTGGAAGCTAAGCAGTAAAAAACAGATGGAATATGCAAATTTAGAAAAGTAAGCTGATACGTGCCGATTTTTAAGTACCTCGAGATACGGCCATTGACTCTTTGATATGTTCTTTCTGAGCTTGTGCTCTCTAATTGGTTAATTGGAATATTGGAAAGAAAAACCTATATATACATTATCGTCAGTATTTTTTAATTGTGATATATAAAACAACGACGTACTTACCCTCGTGTTTTTTGAAGAGGTTGTATACGATGGTGGAGGGGTGCTTGGAAATGAATCTTCTGATGAATTACTATGTGATGGATTCATATCCGTTTTTTTGGAGGTAAAATGAATGTAAAGGTAATTTATGCGGACAAGAAAGGAAAGGAAAGGGGAGAGTTGGATGACGGGAGAAAGAGGAAAAGGTGAAGAGGAAAGAAGGGAAGGAATATGGTAAAAAGACAATTAGAATAACAACAATAATAAGTAATAATAAGCATATTTATAATGTGTGACTTTTGCTAAACCAAAAGACGGGTGCATGTGATATGAATAACCCATTGTTCTAAATATAGAAATTGGACCTTATGCTTGGCCAAACATGATTTTCAACAAGATAATCTTATAATTATAATGTATTTAAGTAAATAATAAAAGTTTTTTATGATTACATGTACATTTTTGGGAAGCTGTCAAAAATTAAAAGTATTCAATCGTTCCCGAGGTGAGTGATTGTTTGCTCTAAAGTATTTTTAAAATCAAATTAACCAAGATAAATTATGACAAGCTGTCCTTACTTCGCGAAATTACTGACTGGTAAAAATAGCAGACATA
>VCJG01001793.1:29697-41335 GCA_024140375.1 Backusella westeae | reverse complement strand
TAATTTCTCTCTGCTTAAAAAAAAAATAAAAATTAAATCTCCCAGCTAAAATTTCCCATAGTGTATAGATAACGATGTATAAGTATATTAAAGACAGAACAGTAATATTACATTGAATTTACCTGCATTAATATCTTGGCTAGGCTTCTTCGTAGCTATTGTTCACAAATATACCCAAGTTTTTCAGCAATATGATCAGATGAATTAATGTCATTTACTCTAAATTCGAACTTTCCTATGCATTTTTACGCGCGCGTTAAACTTCTATTGTTTTTTAGCGTGAGTTTGCTTTCTTCCATTTTTCAAGCAATTTCTCTCGTGTCGTTTTTCAGAGTACTTGTTTTTTTTGTAAAAGTTCTGATGGCAATTAGTGCATCTAAAGAATTGCGCAATAGTCGTTTTGTTTATGTTATTTTATGTTATATATGGATATATTGTAAATAAAATAAAATAAAGGATGGAACAGTCTACTTTAGACTTATTTTTATTTTTAAAAAAATAAAAGTTGCCTTTAAAATGGTTTTGATGGCATTTTGCTGGCAACTGAAATCCAGTAATGGCATTTTGTTGGCAAATTATTTTTTGTCGGTGATTTATCAATTATAAAAGTAAGGTAAGAATTAAGCGAGATAAAAAGTTATATTTTATCGGGTAGTCTAACGGCAGGTGAGTGAAAATAGAAGTCATTTTATTTAATAATTATTATATGATGGTTGAATCCTAGTCCCTATGGGCAAGTGCATTTGACTAATAATAAATACATGCAAAATAAAAGGCTAATTAAAAAAAACAAAGAAAAGAAAAAAAGAAAAAAGAGGTCCAGTGGAGAGAGGGGCAGTATTATGGGATACTGTTATAGAGGCGGACGAGCTCTAAAGGTGAAGTGGGGCTAACCCGCAGGCACTACTGCCTCCATTTTGGAGTCTGGTGGTGTCGACGGTTGTGGCGGAACTTGAGTTTTCTCAAGGGGGTTTGGCGAGTCGGACTTCCCAAAGGCGGGAAGTGGAAATTATATTGATTGCTGTTGCCAGCAGGAGCAATGATCTTGCTACTACCCTGCACAGAGGCAGGGTCAGTAGAAGACAGGGAGGAGGTGCCGGACAAGTCGATTCGGGAGCGTTTGTTGGTTTTCTCGGGGCACTTACGATGTAAGTGTCCAACTTGGTGGCACGTCCAGTATCGGCGTGCTGGCTGTTCAGGGCGTTTTGGGCAAGTCAAGATGGTGTGGGTCTGGGATCTAGAAATTACTGTTGAAAATAATGTTTCTGCACTTCCATATTCGTAAAAAAAAAGCCCTGATTTTTTACACGTTAAAACAGATAGCTTGTATTACAAACACAAATCCGAAACCGTTCAAAAGTCAATGCTTTAATAAAATAATCATATCTGATGTCCTGCTTTTTTTTCTTTCTCTTTTCTTTTCTTTTAGTAATTTAATTTATCTCCTTTTCTTTTCTTTTCTTTTCTTTTCTTTTCTTTTCTTTTCTTTTCTTTTCTTTTATTCTTTTCTTTTTTTTTTATTAAAAAAAAGGTAAAATGTCAATGGCTGAAAGAGACTACGATTACCTATTTAAGATTCTGATTATTGGAGACTCTGGAGTAGGCAAATCTAACCTTCTTCTGAGATACACTGTAAGTTTCTAATATATAAACGTGATTTCGTTTTTGAATTGATACTTATTTATATGTAGACAAACGAGTTTATCGAAGATTCACGAAGTACTATTGGTAAGTATTCAATCTTATCAGCAAGCAACGTTTTATATTTTTCTTTGTATTAACTGTTATTTTACAGGTGTTGAGTTTGCAACAAAAAGTTTAAATATTGTAAGAATTTCATTTTGTTTTAAGCCTCACTTTATCTAAATATGGACATACTATAACCTTTTTTAGGATGACTGTTTCATCAAAGCCCAGATATGGGACACAAGTGGTCAAGAGAGATACAAAGCCATCACTGGTGCTTTTTATAGAGGTGCAGTTGGTGCTTTATTAGTGTATGGTAATATAATCAAATGATATCCTTTTTTCAAAAAAAAGGAATGCTGAAGCCTATTTTCTTTATGAGGCTAACTTGACTTTATCAATTGTAAAAAGATATCACAAGAAAGTCGTCATTTGATCATGTTAATCAGTGGCTAAAGGAGCTACGAGAGCACACAGAGGATAACATTCCGTTGGTTTTAGTTGGAAATAAAGTGGATTTAGCTGATATCAGTAGGCAAGTGAGTACCGAGGAGGCAATAAAATATGCAAAGGATGCAGAGATGCTGTTTTTCGAGACGAGCGCATATGATGCAACAAACGTAACAAAGGCCTTTGAGACAATGTTCAGTCATGCTTACAACGAACTTTCCAAGACGAATTCATTAAAGAAAGGGGCATCTAAAGACGAAATGGAAGGAAGAAAAACCGTTACTCTCCGTCCACCTTCTTATTATGACAGAAAGAAGATAGAGGAAGAAAAGGAAAGAGATAATAGTGGCTGCTGCAATTAAAAGAAAAGGGGGAGACGAAATATTTAAAGAGAGTGTATAGACAAATGTTTTTTGTAATTTTACCAGAATACAGGATATTATCTTCAAAAAAAAATAGTATTTTAGGAAAGTTGTATATGCACATGTATTTTTAATAAAGAGCTACTCTGAATATATACCAATGAATTTTATTATTATTATTATTATTATTATTAAATAAAAATTCTTTACATTCGAAACAAATGGTATGGCGTTTTCATTGATTTTTCTCAAAGAGAATAAAAATTCTCACAATCAATGATAAAGTTTTAGAAAATCGTTAACGTGACTCCACTTTATAACTTTGGCCGAGAGATAGGAAAAGATGAACAAGGTAAAAAATACCATAATTGGATTTATTCGCGTAAAACGATTACGGTCCTGCATTTTATTTTAAATAGCAGAAAAAATAATTTCTCAACAGCAATTTCTTTCCTTAAATTTATTCACCATGTCAAGACCGAACGACAAAGAATATTATAGGATTTATAAACAAGACGATGTTGAAAGGCCACTTCCTTTTCGTCCTTCTGATTTTTTGGATTCTAACCATCGTGGCATAAAGCGTATATCCGGCTTTCGCGTTCACATCATGACCGCGTTGTGTGCAGGCATTGTGCTAGTGGTTGCTTCAATTTCTGCGACTACGTTCTTTCTACCGGATTTATCTATTTTTCCAGGACATGGTTTTAACCGTGTTGTTAAACTAGGAGTTTCCGAGAGTACCATGGAAGAAGGGCGCTCCAAATGCTATGCCATTCGATCCAGGTCTGAAGCAAAGATAAATCAAAGCAAAACGAGAAAAAACCCAAGAACAGTTAAAAATCAAAACCCTATCCTGATAAAAAATGCTGTGATTTGGGATGGCGAAGGAGGAATCCAGGAAAATATGGATATCTTGATAAAAGATGGCGTTATTCAGCAAATTGAAGAAGGAATTCAGTTAAATCCTTCTTTAATTGGCATGACTGATATTGTCGACGTTCGTGGACATGTTGTAAGGTATAACTAGTCTACCTCGCTATTTCCGTAAATTCTACTGATTTTGTTTTTGTTTTATCTAGTCCTGGATTAGTAGACATGCACAGGTATTTTCATCACTTTTTCTTTTTTAACAACCATATTTACTCTACTTATTTTTTTTTATTATTAAAAAAAGTCATATTGGTTCCGAATTATGGCCCACCTTATTAGAGTCTGTGGATAATAACGAAATGTCTCAACCTCTGGTTCCTTTTGTGCGCATTATCGATGTATTCAGTCCTACTGATGCAGCGATTAAAATTGTGGCATCAGGTGGTGTTACCTCTGCTTTGGCACTACCCGGATCAGGAAACTTAATGGGAGGAGAAGCTTACGTTTTTAAGCTTCGACCTACCGGATCGTATAGTAATGAAGATATGCTCGCCCAAGCCAACATCAATGAGGAAGAAGAAAAAAAGTGGAGATGGATGAAAATGGCCTGTGGTGAAAATCCCAAGGTAGTATCACAGTTTTTTTTTTCTAAAAAAAAAAGACATAAAAGACTAAAATATCATTTAGCGTAACTATCGTCGTCGTCAAGAAATGCCATATTCACGTAAGATTCAATTGACAAACTATTTCAAACAAAAAATAAACGGAGTTGTAGAGCTAATATATTCTTACAGGTTTGGGTGAGGCCTATCTTTTCCGTCATGAATTCACAAGGGCTCAAAAGTTGATGCGTAAGCAAGATGATTGGTGCAAAGCAGCCACCAAATCATCACATCGGTTCGAAACGCCTTTCCCCGAAGATTTAAGTCTTGAATCTCTTGTCGCCTTACTCCGTGGAGATGTGTTGCTAAACGTGCATTGTTATGAAACCCAGGACATCGAAGCTATGGTCCGTCACTCACTTGAGTTTAATTTCACTATTAGTGCATTTCACCATGCTTTAGATGCTTATCTTGTCCCAGAGGTATTGCGTCGTGCAAAAAATAATATCACCATTGCCACTTTTGCAGATCATTGGGGTTACAAAAAAGAAGCTTTTCAGTCTATTCCTGAGGCACCCAAAATCCTCTATGATGCTGGTATCCCAGTAGCTATAAAAAGTGATCATCCTGTTCTTAATTCACAGCATCTTGTTTTTGAAGCAGCAAAGGCATCCCATTATGGTTTACCTCCTCAAGAAGCATTTAAAGCCATTACTTCGATACCTGCCAAAGCAATAGGTTTAGGTCATCGTATTGGATCTCTCAAGGTGGGATATGACGCAGATGTTGTTGTATGGGATCGCGAACCGCTTGATATTGGAGCATCACCGCTTCAAGTGTATATTGATGGAGTCGCTCTCTTTGATCAGCCTACTATTTCTTCCGCCAAGAAGAGTACAAAAGAGTCTGTGATAACTACTGAAAGTATTGGACATGACGGTGCCAAAAATTATATTCTAAAGAATATAGGCTACATTTTATCAGATGACAAAGAGTCTATCACAGGACCTATTGATGTTGTTGTAAGGGATGGTGATATTGTATGCTCGAGTGTAGATTGTAAAGAAGCAATTAATCTCATGAGAAAAGACAATGTTCAATTTCAAGTTTATGATGTGCCCGGTGGATATGTTATACCTGTAAATATGAAATAGTTGATTGTTATTTTATAGCTAAACTCATGATATAATATATATATAGGGACTGGTTGGAGTCGGCTCAAATCTTGGTTTGATTGAGATTGAAAGTGAGGATGTTACTGGTGACGGAAAAGGAAATCCATCAAAATCTCATGACCCCAGTGACATTATTCTTGCTTATGATGGTATCAAGTTGGGAACCAGGCATTTACAGGAAGCTTATAGAGGCGGTGTTGCAACAGTCATTACCGCGCCAATGTCATCAAATGTGGTTTTGGGCGTTTCTGTTGCATTCAAAACTTTAGCAAACTCTCGTAAGTATGAAAAAAATATGACATGAAGAGACTCTTTTTTTTTTTTTAATTCATTGTCCTTTTTTATATTATTTCATATAGTTTTAGAAAACAATGCATTAGTATCGCCTGTCACAGCTTTGCATCTACAAATCGGGAATGATGGTAAATCCGATACATTCCCTACTATCTCTAGTCAAATTGGTTATATTCGTCAGATTTTGACAGAAAACATGAAAAAAGACAATTACTACGGTCAAGCGGCTCGAGGAGAGATACCGACCATTTTCAACTCGCATAATAAAGACGAAATCGCATCCATCATTGAATTGAAGCGTGACTTTGTACCGAATGGTCGTTTTGTTGTTATGGGTGGATCTGAAGCTCATCTCATGGCACCCTACTTGGCCCAGCATGACATTGCTGTTGTTTTACAGCCTGCTTTGTGTACACCTGCTCGATTTGATTCTATACATTGTTTAACAGGAGCACCGCTCACCAACGGTACAGCTGCCCATGTCCTACAAAGTCACCATGTCAAACTGGGTATTGGTATATTCGACAATGGATTGGCAAGAAATTTATTGTGGGATGCTGGTTGGTTGGTAGCCACTTCGCCTGAAACTCTCCCCGAAGGTGCTATTTCAGAAACACAAGCCATTCAATTTGTCACATCCAATTTGAGAGATATTTTTGGATTGAAAGGTAGTCCATCCAAAGAGTTTATTGTGGTTTCTGGCAGCCCATTCGATTTGAAGAGTCGTATTTTATTTAGTCATGATCCCGTTTACGGGGTGAACAAGAGTGCCTGATCGCTATTTAAAAAGAGAGGCATAGAAAAAATTCCAATGCAATTGTTTTGTCCAATGAAGATGAAACACTTAAAAGATAAATAAAAAAAGATGGACTGTACAATTCCTTCTTTTTCCCCCTTTCCCCCCACTTTCCTTCAAAACTAAAATATGAAGTATTTGTTTTCTATTTTTTTGCTTGCTCTATGCTGCATTGTTGTCACTGCAAAAGACTATTATAAAATACTGGATGTACCACGCGACGCACAAAAAAATCAAATCAAACGACACTATAAGAAGCTATCTAGGGTTTATCATCCTGACAAAAACCCAGGAAACGAAGAGGCTGCAGAGAAATTTATGGAGATTGCAAATGGTAAAGCACACAGGGTTATTTATTTTATCAATTCAATGCAAACCTTCTAATACGTTACTAAGCTTATGAGGTGCTCATGGATGATGAAAAAAGATCCATCTATGATCGGTATGGCGAAGAAGGACTAAAAAATAATGCTGGAGGTGGAGGCGGAGGATTTCACGACGCTTTTGATATATTTGCACACTTTTTTGGAGGAGGACATGGTAAAATTGAGAATTATTACATGATGATAGTGTGTTTTTTTTTAAAAAAAAGAAAAACGTGTCTTTTTTTTTTCGTGTAGGCCATGGCGGAGGAGGAGCAAGACAAGAACGACGAGGTCGAGATATGAACATCATTTTAGACGTCACACTTGAGAATTTATATAATGGGGTATTGATTGATGCCGAAGTATCCAAGCAAATACTGTGCGATGAATGTAATGGAAGTGGAGCACGTCGGCCTGAGGATATTCATACATGCTCAGGGTGCGATGGAAGCGGCATGATGGTAAGAAGAATGCAACTTGCGCCTGGTATGTACCAGCAAATTCAACAAACATGCCCTCAATGCGACGGTAGAGGAAAAACAATTACCCACGTGTGTCCATCTTGCTCTGGTAAGAAGGTCCGTAGAGGAAACGAGCAATACATGGTGCGTATTGAGAAGGGCATGAAGGACAACCAAAAGATTGTAAGTATGCTATTATTTTTTTTTTCCATGAAAAAGAAAAACTGAATAGCGGGCTACCATAATAGGTCTTTGAAGAGGAAGCAGATGAGAATCCAGAAACAATTCCTGGAGACATTGTGTTTATATTAAGAACAGCACCACACCCTGTCTTTGAAAGAAGAGGAAATAATCTGTACATGAAGCACACCCTTACGTTAGTCGAAGCACTGGTTGGATTCGAAAAGAGCATCCATCATTTGGATGATAGCCCTTTCACACTATCACGCTCAGGCATCACACAATATGGACATGTACAAACCATTAAAGGAAAGGGAATGCCCCTTGAGGACAATGAAGCAACCTTTGGTGATCTTTTCGTAGAATACCAAGTCATATTACCCAATGAAATCGACTCGGAAACCATTGAATGTAAAGTGACCAAAACATACGCTAGTAATCACAACTAAACTTTTTTCTACTTGTAGATTTGAAAAAAGGCTCTGTTTATGAATCTCACGAAGAAGGAAAGCCAAAGCTGGTTCACCAAGAACTCTAGACTTGGACTTTTTTAAATACAATAGAGAAAATATAATGTGTGTTTTTTTTTTTATACCACTTTTATTATTTCACTGTTCTTTTCAAAATAATCGATAAAGGCTTGTGTGTTTCCTTGCCACTTGTACCAAGCAAGTGCTTGTGTCAAACAATCACTCAAGTCGTCCTTCTTTTTTTCTTGGTTAAACATGGATTTGAAATGTGCTTCACATTGAACCACGGTTCCTGACTCCAACCAGCTGTGCACCATGGTTGAGGTCGCCTGTTTTTTTCTTTTGTTAATAGCGCCCTTCCCTTTGACAGGCGCATTTGGATTTCTTGAAATGATGTCACCCAACTCGTCTTCAAATATTTTGTCTACAGTCTGTCTACGGATAGGTTTCATGATGATGCTTGATTCAAGTCGATCGACGACTTCAAAGAGTGATGTCCAAAGACAGGCCTCAACGCAATTCACTCTCAGCGTTGCTTCGAGCACAGAGAAACCGCTGCCTGAACGTGCTCTCTGCTGTTCCACAATGATGGCTTGTGTATCTGTCAATTGGGGTAATATGCTTGTCTTGACTAGGTTTCTTACAATGGGTGCAATGTCAGACGGATGGAACGAACTGAGCTCCAGGTCAACAAGACGCCAATCTAAAATCTTGCCATTTTTGTCCAAGTGACAGTAGGCCAGGTTACGGTAGCCCAAATCAAAAGAAAGCACACTGGATTTTTGAGAAATTGGCGTGAATTGAGACACTTGGTCTGTCAAGCGTCGAACAAGCTCTCCCTTGGTGCCTGCCTGGATAATACCAAACTGTGACGAAAAGGCTTGTAGTTGCGCCCGTTTTTCTTTCAAGAGTGCCTGTGAAAGTGCTGCAATGCAAATACCACGACGTAGAGGACCGGACATTCCAAAGGTAGTGGCAACATGTCGAATGCTTTTTGCCAAGATTAAATTCATTTAAAACTTCCGACTGATGAAGAGAAAAGGAAAGAAGAGATAAAAAACAGGACCAATGGACTTTATAAAAGCAAGACTCGAAAATATTTTCGTAATGTCGCCAATTCATGTATTTTTTTTAAAAATTTTACTCTTATTTATTTCATCAACAAAAAATGTGTTGTAAAAATGCGTATAAAAAGCTGTTTAGAAAACGAGAGCAGCGCCCTTGGTCTTCTTATCACCACCCAATTCAAAGTGCTTGCATCTCTTGATACCGAGTTGCATCTTGTACTTGCAGACTAGAATGGTAATAATTTTATTTAGTTTTCCTCTCTCTAAATCAAGTAAAAAACAAAAACTTACCAGTGCATTCAAGACGAAGGACAATCTTCTTGGTAGTCTTAGCCTTCTTGTGGAAAACGGGCTTGGTCTGACCACCATAACCGGATTGCTTACGGTCATAACGTCTCTTACCCTGGGCGAACAAAGAAGCCTTACCAGACTTGTATTGGGTGACCTTGTGGGGGGTGTGCTTTCTGCACTTGGAACCCTTACAGTAGGTGTTTCTGGTCTTGGGAATGTTGACCTATGGTTTAAAGCGACATTTAGTATATCTGCTGCTGTTGTTTATTGTTGCAATGGATGGATGGATGGATAGGTGGATGGATTGATGGGTTGTGTCTGTATGGTACTCACCATGTTAAATTCACACAGAAAAAGAGAGAGGAAAATCCAACCCGTTCATCAAAACAATGTATCTTTACGCTTTTTGATTTCAAAGTCCGATCCAATTTTTATTTTTATTTTTTTTATTAAAATGAAACTACCATGTGTTTTTTTTTTCTATTTTACAAAATAAAGTGCAATACTTTACAGTTCTGGTTGTCTTGCAGCCAATTCTTCATCAGAAGCGGCAATGGCAGCATCCCAGTAATGCTCTACATTCCATTTTCCAAGCTCTTCGCGGGCCATCTTTTCACTTTCAAAGGTACGCCATGTGAACTTTTTGAACGACTTTGATTTGACTTGACCGGTCCATACAAGGAAGCAACGGTTCTCTTTTCCATCAGGCAGTTCATAGGGATTGGGCTGGTCCACATCCATTGCACTTTCGTCCTCTTCAAGGTTCTTTGGTGGAGGATTGTCATTCCATTCGATACGTCGAAGCATCAGCTTCTTGTATGCCTTGATTCCCTTTGGTCCGCCTTCCACGATCACAATGTTACATTTGGGATTGACGATGACTATGCCGGTCAGTTGATGCTGCTGTGCGTTGACTTCAATCTTGTATCTAAGCTTTGGATGGGAACATGTTCCAATTCTGTATATTTTATATAGTTAGTTATTGAAATACTTGTTATTTAATAAGAATAGACTTACTTGAATACAGCTACTTCGTTGCTCACTTTTTGGTCATCCTTTATTTTACCCATAATCTTTGCTCTTCTTTCTTCTGGAGTTAATTTACGCTGTTCATTTGCCTTTTCATGGTTTCTTTGGCGTAGTTCCATTTCCTTTCTTACTCTGGCCTCGACCTTTGTTGGATCTTGGATTGCCTCGTCTCCCAGCACCTTCATTAAATTGCTGATTTTAACTATTACAAGATTAAATGTAAATATGTAATAATGTGCAGTGTATTATATCCATGCTGTTACCTTTGGGTGCATCTGGTTCCAGTAGACCCAATCTAATCTTGTCTCGCTTGTCCTTTTGTGCCTCTGCTCTTCTTTGTCTTCTCAGCTTTTTAAGCTCCTTTGTTGTCAGCATGACTGACTTTACAATGGGCACAGCATTTACTTCTGCAGGAGGTTTAATAGGTATTGGGTGATGAACATAGACTGTGACAAGGCTTTCGTATTTATCAGTGTTGATTTCAGATCCATCCAAATCATCGTATGTTTTGTTCTCCAAGAAAGGTGCATCCCACCATTCAACACTTGGTGGCGCCTCTCTCTAGTATATAAAGTAAGCAATCGTGTTTAAATTACTGTTGTATCGAGTTATTTACCTTGATGACCTTGTCAGACACATCCAATTCCACTTGCATACCAGCCTTTCTCACATTCTCGGAAATCATTTGCTTCAACTGCTCCAATTGTGCTGTTTTTCTCTCCTGATTGGCAATATCAACATATTTACCAGGTTGAATGAACTTTAATTGGCGAGATCGACGATTTGTGGGTGCAATCTTGACTCCCATTGAAGGATCAAAGTACGGGTTTTTTGTTGGATCCGCAAAGTCGCTTGGCACATCCTCTATCTTTATAGGCTTCTTTTCATCGGCTGCTGCAGGTATAGGCGCCTTTTTAGCACGTTGACTCGCCTAAATAAATAACAATAAGTGTTGGTTGTAGATGTAATTCCATCTATATACACACATACTTTTGAAAGGGCAGTTTCTCTTCTTGGTATAAAGCCTTTATCCATCATGGCCTTTAAATCAAGCGTGCCAGACTCATCAACAGGCAAGGGAGGTGGCTTTGTATCCGATGTTCGGCTAGGAAATAGAGGTGTACGCGTCTATTTATGTAAACTAAGTCTATTTTCGCTTGGATTCCATTTTATAATCAACAATAATTACCAACACTGGATTTGAAGAGATTTTGTTTTTAGCTTCTGCAATCTTCTTTTGTAGCTCTAATAAGGAAACGCCTGTTAAAGGCTGCGTTTTTGTAGGTTTATTGACCAAGGTCTTGTTATGGCTTCCCCTCTGCTCGTTCTTGGCTTGATTTTGAGCTTGGATCTTCTTGAAGCCAGCCATAACCTCGGCACGTTTCCTTTCCAATTCTTTTTCCTATTTATTTGTTTATTAGCTCAAGATGCTTTTCTTTCTTTCTTTCTTTCTTTCTTCATTAAGCCAATTACCCTGTCAGACATTTTTTTATTTTCTATTGCAGGAAAAACAAAAAGAGAAAAGAAAAAGACACAC
>VCJG01001782.1:19026-30904 GCA_024140375.1 Backusella westeae | reverse complement strand
TAAAAAAAAAAAAAAAAAAAAAAGAGATAAAAAGAGCAAGAAATAAACATTACAACCACAATAGTATTCATCAGTGTTGAATTAAACCCCTGAATATCTGTTAATACATAGAATTCATTCCCATAGATGACGTTTGTTTTTGTAACTGAACTGTTCTTCGAAGAATACACCATTTTTAGAAATTGGGTTTATTTCCACATTCAGTCATTAAAAAAAGAATCCCTCTTAACATCATTACGGATTTCTTTAATTTATTTTGCAGTCCAGATAAGATAACTATGAAATCTGGATGTACTTAGTTTCATGGCATTAAAAGAGTTATTATATTATTTTCAGTCATGGTAAAAGGTATAAAAGCTATTTAAATGATATATGGTTAATTAAAGACCCTTAGTAATATTCAGGTGATCTACTTGTCTAGCTTTACTCAAGGCAGTAACCATGTTTTTCTTATGATTCTCTAATAAAATGAAACCATCCAATAGCAGTTGACTGCCCATTCAGTAAGCAAGGTAGTTTTTGTAAAAAACGGGAACATTTTGGTGTGATTGAATTTTTCTTGAATAAAGATTAACTATTGGTATGCTTTATCATTAATTAATATTAACTCTCAAGAACATTCTATTTAACAAATAGCAGCACTTCTTATAAACAAGGAAGAAAGAAGAAGACACAGTGAAGTCATAAAAAGCATATACATTATTTTCTAAATAAACATGCATGCACATAATATATTTTTTATATGAGCTTTGCTATTTTATGGCAGGTTTTTGTCAAGCTCTTGATATTTCATTCGGCTAAATACATCTGTACTTATTTTCGTATTCCCTAATTCTTTTTTTAAAACATCCAAATGTGGAATATTTTGCGATTTGCTCTTTTTTTTACGTAAGCCGTCTTTTTTGTAACACAAAAATACAACCCCATCGTATGTACATTTAAGTAAATGTCTAAAAAATAAATATGAATACGAAATACATATATCCTTAAAATGTATCATTCAAGTGTAGATATAAAGTTTCTATATTCTTATGTATATTTGTTTATTAAATAGTATTTTTTTTAACTTTTAAATGTATCTTCTTTGTTTATGGTTGATCTAAGCTTTTTCCAGTGCTCTGAGTCGGAAATTCGTTTAGCAGGTCGTACCAAATGTTAGGCAACACAAATTATAGGTAGACCTATGATAGACAACTTGCCTTGTTAAAGAGCAAGCAGCCTTAATCTATTTGATATGCATTTAGTTTTGATTCTAAAGCTGAATACTTTATTAGAAATAACTAAGTGTGAGAATATACCCATTTAGTATGTGTGTACCATAATTTTGATTTGTTTTACCGATATTGAAGTATAAAAAGGTACAGTTGTTTGATACGCTCCAATATGGGAAACTTTTTAGAAAGAAATGATACACTATTATATTAATCTTCTCTTCTGAAAAAATGTTGTTAGTATATTGCAAGTGGAAATCATAGCGTTGATCCTATTTTATTATATACTATAAAGTAAAACCATTTGTCCAAAAGCCTTCACTATATAAAATCTTACTCACACAACCAAGTATTGCCGTTTTTCTGCGAGAGCTGCATAACGTTTCACATGCTGGCAATAATCCAGTTGTTACATCCGAATTCGCCTATTGCCTTGGCCCGTTGAAGACAACATTTAGCGATTGGTATTAGAGAGGCGATGTCAATATTCAAAGTAGCTTCATATTAATCAATATTTTCGAGATTATTAGTTGTAAAAATAATGTTCAGGATTATATCAGGTTACTTGAGTCTTTGGACAAGTAAAAATAAAACCTAATAGATGCAATTTTATTCATAAGCTTTTAGGTAGCATGTATATCCGAAGTATACACTAGAAATGCACACAGCGACTGATTGAGATATTATTCTCATAGTTACCAAATCTTGAGTACCTTAACTAGTGTTGTGTAATATGAAATAAGATACACTCTCAAACCTGATATCAGCTCAAAAGAAGAGACATTGTGAATTTTCAAAGGATTTATATTTATTTATGTTATGATAAATCAATATGGATATCATTTAAAGCAAATGCTGTTATCGAGCATAAAAGTGTACAAAAGGACTAGGCATTTGTTATTTTTTTTTTCTATTTACGAGATGAAAGGAGTCATTTCGAGTCAGAGGTAGTTTATATAAATAAAAATATGTAACTGTCAATTTATCTTTTTTTTCCTATTATCACGATCTACCTTGCTATAGCTCATGTGGTTCTTGTTTGGAAAAACTTTAAAAGGAGAAAAAAAAGACGAGAGATGGGATTATTTGTCGTAGCAATCATGTCGCTAATACGGTCATACTATTAATGAGATTGATAACAATCAGCTCTTATACATGTAACTGGAGCGATAATAAATACAATTTTTTGCAAATAACTGTACCCGATTTTACCGTATTAATCCCGTTTGGGTAGTGGGAGAATGGGAAGGGTTTTTATACGAAATCTAAATGATTTTTAGCTAACTTAGATTAAGGTAACATCGATTCATTAATACTGTTTTTAGGTGATTTTTTATTGTTAAATATTCCATCGAAATTACCATAGAAGGGAATTGAGCATTGTATTCATCACTGGCACAAAAGTTAAGGTCATCTAAGCCAACATTAAAAGCCGTTAGTTTTGAACAAAAACTCGTGCTAGTAGTAAGCAAACTCTATAAACTATATTTTTATTTATAGTGTTAAGCCCTACAAATGGTATATCTGAAATAAATTTAGAAAGTTTTAAAACTATAAATCAGGGAAAGAAAAAGAAGTTTTCATTGTCATAAAATAGTTTACTACTACAAGAACTAATCAATTCATCTTATATTTAAAACACCTATCTTCTATTTATTGGTGTAAAAGTTTCTATAAGTCTCTCAAAAAACATTAAAAGTATTTTGAATATGCTTTTTTCAGTTATTATTCGGTGCATTTGAGTGATATATTAGTCCGATTTATTTGGCATCGTATATAATACATCTTCTGTGTAATTTTGTACTGGTCTACAATAAACATATCCCGAAAAACATGTATATTAGAGTATGACTAATGAGCTATACCACACGATGTTAGTTGTTTTAAAATGTAATTATAATGTACTGCAAGCTAGGATATATAAAACAAATGTAAATGTAATATTGATACATGTGTTACTTTATTCGATCATAAATTGGGGAAAGGGATTTCATTTTCTACAAAGAGTAATTCCTTGTATCATTAAAGCCTTGTTTAACCTGGTGAGTCATCAGAAATTAGCTGTATATCTACTCAAAATAAATTATCAGGAGATTATGCACATTTATTCTCCTTTTTTTCTTACTCTTTAATTCCACGCGTAGAAATGAGCCTAAGCTTTAATGTAGATTTTTCCATGTGGTGTGAATTGAATGTACAAAAGCATCATCTACTTTAAAAAACTTGAACGTAATCCATTCTGGATACTCTAAAATTTTCAAATACATCATACATAACACTTAAGCAATGATATAATGAAATTTTCTTCAAACTCCATTAACTAAACGCAAAGCTTCGTTGGGTAAATCATAGCGCATATCTTTATCCTCATGATTACTTTCTAAATTCAATCAAAAACAAGTTCTTAAATTGAAGAGTCGAAATAGAGTCACTCCATATCAAGAGTAGTAGAAAAAAGACATCTTGAATTTGAAAGTAATTTAGTGATAAACAGGATTAGGCATTGGCACTAGTTTTGATAATCTGTTGCAAGGTTTAAGACATCATTCAGATTTCCAAGTTTATGATAAACATTGATTTTCTTTCTGGAAATCGATATTTCTTTTTTTTTGTCTGAGGGATGCAGCCATTGATGATCTTGGGACACTTCATGTATATGCTACTCAGTGGAAGTACTTTGATCAGTTTTGTAATCAAATAAACTAGTATAACTGAAATTTTGCGAGTAATGAAGTAATCAAACTGAAAAATAAATAACGGGTATGACTTTGCTAATTTTCTAAACCGATTGAGTTGAATAATACTAATAAAGATAAAGCAGTATGTAGAAACCAAATATCTGATTGATGCACCCGACTTTTTCTGCTAAGTGCGCAATCTATGAGTTTCAATGCTGTTTTTAAAAAAAATGCTATGATCCTACTAAGTACCAAACACTTGAAGTAGAAGGTATTTAACATCTAAAACGTCATTTCCCATTGTTGATTAGAAGACTAGATTTCCTTTAGATATAAGATTCCATGAGTTTACTTCACCAACCTTAATAGATGAGAATATTATTATTGAATGAAAATTTCTCATAATGAAAATTTCATTGGTTTGGATTCAATATGAAGTAAAGAAAACAGACACATGGTAAATAGCTCAGAAAAAGAACAGTTGCACAGCTCGATACTTTACTTCATATCCAATCATGGATGATTTATAATAAATTAGTCTATTTGTAATTGTTGAAGAAAACTCGATTTTTTTGGGAATTCAAGTTGAAAGAAATAAGGTTCTATTGTTATTAGAGGTAATCACATTTTAAAACAAGTAAACCAAATGTCATACATGGCTTTTTCTAAAATACAAGCAAATATATGCAAAAATTGCATTTCAAATGTTAGATGCAAATTATTTTTTTTCTTCAATAACAAGAATATAATTATCTTCTGTTTTTGAATATTAGACAGAAACATTTCTTAAATAAGCTTCTATTGATATAAAACGGAGATTCCCCTTCCCCCAATTGGAAAATTATGGAAATAAAAATATATTGAAAGTTACTGATAATAGTGAAAAGACTCGATTAACTGGAGATCTACACTATCTTACTCAGCCACAACTATGGTGGTAAATACTAAAAGGAAGTATTTGTATGAATTTGGAACTTACTATTTATTATTAGAAAACAAATAGAAAGACTGAAACCTTAAGATAATCACATTTTCTTTTATTTTATCGTTCTAGGCGGTCAAGAAACCATCTTACAATCACCCATATTTTTTTAGATGTCCCCCAAAAAGTTTTTTTTTTAATCTTTTCTCAAAATCCTTACACACGGGTAAATTTTTTGTATACTTAACAAAAAATCCTTATTTAGTTGAATTCCTTTTTTACATAAATCCTCAACAGATTCAGGTCTCAATTGACAATGTTTTGCTTGGGAGAAATGTGTCAAATTTAAGTATGATTTAAGTTAATTTTTTAAAGTTTATTTTTTCCGACAGGACAATGGGTTTGTAATGCATTCTCTGTGCGGTAAAAAACTACAAATATTCATGTGATATCCCTCCTATTCTTGGAAATTGGAACCCCCCCTTTTGATTATAATAAACCCTGCATCAATGATGATTTTCAAAAATTATTATTTAGCAGTAATATCGAGATTCTTTATGCATTATTTATGGAGAGACTACTTTATTTAGTGGATTTGTATTGGCCAATTGTATAAAGTTGCAATATTCTATATACATGACGTGTTTCAAAACAAATCGTATAATCATTAGAAAAAAAAAAAGTGGTGTCTTATATTTACCGACCGATGTGATACTATGAACGTGGCTAAAGTAAAAAAACAAAGTTTTTTGACATGGAGACGAATTAAATGGATGGTGATAACAATAAGAAGAAAAAAAAAAGACTCCCATGTTGATTCATCGCCATAAATAGTATTGGCCAACGCTTTAAAAAGGTGATACCAGGGGCTTGCAGAAATGTTAGAAACCTAACAATAGCAATGAGTAATATTGCAAACAACAAATAAAGTTATTGTATTGATGATAAAAATCCAAGTACTATAAAAGTAAACCATTATGTAGGCTAACAAATTATTAGGGAAAGCATAGGGAATTTCCTGAAAAATTGTCTCAAAAAAGAGATTAACAAAAGGGAGTAAAAACAGCTTGTTGGAATGGAAAAGAGAAATGGAAACTCCAAGAAATCGTTTTTGAAAGTGGACCTAAAAAAATGAAAAAGCAAACGTATTTTACTACCCACGAATTATACACAAAATACAAAATACAAAAAGAAAAAAACCTAAAGACATTAAGTTGAATGTACCAAATTATATTATGATTACACTGGTGAACAGATGCATAATGAATTAAATACGATGATACCTGTAAAGAGATGAATTAGTTTAACAGATATGAAAATTTTTCGCTATAGTGCATAATGTCTATATGAAAGGTATCCAATATAAGAATGTAGCATATATGATTATCAAATATACAAGATGATTGAAATAGATACAAAATAAAATAAAAAAGTAATCGCTATATGCGATTTATAGCCAAACTGTGATTATTTTTAAAAGAAACCATTAAAATTAGCCTTCGTCGATCATCTTTATCCCATGACCGTTGCAAACATGTAATGATATTACACACACAAACCATTCATCTAAACTACAACGTCATTTACGCATTTGAGAAGGAACTGATCGAAAATGGGAGCTCATATTCTATTACGGTCAGTCTTATGATTTGCATAAATATCACTAAGACAAGTATTAAACTTTTTTGATTTCGAAAGAACGAAGCTCGTTACAAAGCAAATATTTAATAAAACTAGATTATTGATTATCTACATTTCAACGCCATAGAATAAAATACCATAGCGGTAGAATAAAACGGACGGGTTTATACTTTTAAAATAGAAACTATTATTAAGCTTTTCTTAGATGTTGGGAAATCAACGATGGTTATTAAAAGAAGAAGTTACAACAAAGATATTTTATTAACTATTTAAACTTGTTTATAGTAGACAGGGTGTTATATAAGAATAGTAAAAGGGTAATAGGGAAATAAGAGTATATAAAAATAATAATTATGATTTACTTCATAAGACGAGACATGACCTTCTCTAATTGGATTCGATGTTCTCTTTCCTGGTCCAACTGAGCCTTCAATTGATTTAGCATTTCAAAGAGCAACTTTGTATCTTCAGGCTCAGATTTATCAGATTTTTCTGCTGCTGCAGCTGCAATGACCTTACCAGAGGCCAATGAAGGAGGGCAGGAAGGACGTCGAGGACGAACCATGGTGGTAGAAGCAGGAATCGCTTGTCGGCAATGAGGACAAGCAGTTTTATCCGATTCGTCACCGTTCTTATCCGTTTGAACTTGAACATGACGAAGTCTAACCTGTTTTTTTTGCTGGTGACGATTATTAGATTTTATTAGTGGTGGTGATGGAAATTGCAAATCATTAACTACCCAGTCTGAGGTGGTGGCTTCACTGTAGATACCAGAATCACGAAGCAATGTATTCGATGCAACTGACTCTTGATGCTGCACGGCAGCAGCAGGAGAAGGGGCCCGGTAAACAGGCAGTGGGATATATTTGGGTTTTGTGGCAATGGGTGGTTCAGGCTTTAATGGCTGTTTACGCAACCGATTTAATATGCGCGTGGCTCGTTTTTGCTGAGGCTTTGGGAACTCTTCTGGTCCCGTAGTGGATAAAAATCTGGCAAGATGTTGGATGTCGCTATTGTCGGATATGCCATTCTTTGTTTCCTCTTCTTCGTCGATATCAAATCTTGTTTGCTTTGCAGGTTTTAAAACAGCACGTTGTTGGATAAAGGTCCTAGAGGACATCATTTGGTAGTATCAATAAAATATTGGTTTATTATTACTTTTTTTTAGAGAGAGAGAGAGAGAGAGAAAGAAAGAAAGAAAGAAAAGTAATTATAAAATCGTAATTAATAAAAAGAAATTAAAAAAAAAAAAAGGACAATATTTATACAGGCAAAGCTAAGGAGACAATAAAAAATTATATATATATATATATAAATGAATCAATATAAATTTATACGAAGAGGGGGAAAAAACACGAAAAGGGGCATCTCCTTATGATGATTGCTGAGCTTCTAATCGTTTTCTGGCAGCAAGTTGCTTGGGTATCGAGAGACTATTGAGGTCCGGATCAGAGGTCTTTTTAATCAATTTATGCTCTTCAGGATCAAAGGTTGACATACGTCGTTTGTTGACACCAACCAAGACAATAGCCCTTGATTCGTCTTTTAATAAATCTTTGGTACGTTGTTCTAGAATAGCACGTTCGTTTTCATCCGTTGTCGCCTTTTTAAGTAAGGCTGGTGCCTTCTTGGCCTTTAAACTGTCCTTGGTTGTACTGCTAGAATCCGTCGATTGTCTCCAGCGTCGCCAACCCTCTACATCGATAAGGGCTTGCATACAACCCCATTCCATAATCTTCTTTTCCAACCATTCAAGACTGACAGGCTTGGTTAAAAAGTCATTGCACCCAGCAGCAAGTGCAGCTTGTCGATCTGACTCAAGTGATGAGGCCGTCAGTGCGACAATGATAACAGGTGACTTGAAGGTCGATTCCTCTTCTATTTGTTTTTGTTCGTTATTGTTCTCTGGTAAGACGCCGATTTTGTTTTGCTTTTCAATATCACGGATCATTTTGGTTGCCTGGATACCATCCATGGTAGGCAATTGAATATCCATCTAAATAGCATAATGAAAAAAAATGAGAAAATCAGTTAGATAATGAAATTATTATTATTAAGAAGAAAAAAAAGTAAGGGTTGAGAATACATGAGCCGCCACACTACTTACAAGGATAAGATGAAAACCACCCCCTTTCCATTTTTCCACTGCTTCTTCGCCATCAGATGCAACTGAGAACTTAATCTTATGTTTCTTCATCCAAGTCGATAAGATTGCTTGATTAATCATATTATCTAAATTAGAAATAAAAAAAATAGGGAGTTCAGTTTGTAAACTTTGTTTGTTTTACTATCCAGACAATTTTACCTTCGACAATCAAAACAGTAATAGGTGGACTTTGTTTATCCGATTGCGTCTTGTCTTTTCTCTTACGATTACTGATTTTAAAGTTGAATTTTGTTTTTGGCTTTTCGGGCTCTTCCTTTTTCGTATTCTCGACGTTTGCCGCAGGTATCACTTGCTCGGAGGCTTCTGGGATGGTGTTTGTTTCAACATTGTCCTGTACCTGGGTTGATTCTGTTACGGGGGCAGGAGAAGCAGCCTCTGGCTCAGGATTGCCGTTAATCGAGATATCAAGCAAGGTGCGACGAGCAGAGCTTTGCGATCGCTTGCGTCGAGCGGTGGAAGAAGGAGTGCCCGCGCTAACAGGACTGGCCGAGGAGCTAGAGATGGGTCGATTGACCGGATCAAAGAAGTAGTTGCCCCGTTCAGCTTCTGCCTGACTGGCACTCGGCGAATGCAAAGGATTCGTGCGCACGCTTCCAGTGGGAGGGCCTCCTGCTGTTCGTCTACCTGGTGAGAATCGTGCAATTTCATGCGGGGTCATGCCACCAGCGGGAGCACCGGTTATGGGGGCAGTGGCCATACCACCTGGCGTCATCATACCACCAAGGGAGTTCATGTCGCCGATATGGGGTGAGCCTGATAGATTGGACGGGTTGGTAGGCTTGTTCATAAACGGACTTAATGGAGAAGTAGCGATGGGAATGAACTGTGGCTCCACGATGGCATTGATCCATGCAGTATGAAGTGCAGTCAAGAAACGACGAGGACCTGCTGGTTTAGGGACCACAATGACACGAGGCATGTATGGCAACTGAGGGCCAGTGCCAAACCAGTGGATTGTATCACGTACACGTTTGAAGTTTGAAAGCGATGCAAAGAACACAATGGCGACTGTACCACTATGACCTGCACCTGATTGCTGAGATTTGGAACGACGATGGCGTTTCTGAACCGTGCTGGGTGGTGGGACCACTGGCTGATCTCTAAATTCACGCAGCTTCTTTTCGAGTGTAACAATGTCATCGTCAATCAAGATAAAGGCAGGTGGGATAGAATGAATGTGTTCTTCTTCAATGGCAGGAGAAGGGATTTTGGTTTGGGCTCGAGGTGACAGGGCGGAAAGAAGACTGCTGTTTTCCGCAACCATGGATGAGTTTGCTACTGCTGACGCAACAGCAGCTGACTGTGATTGAGTGGATGTATGTGTTGAAATGCTTGCATCAGAGTCTGATCCTGCCGTGTTGATCGATGATGAGGTATTTACCGAGTCGTGATGATGCGTGTCGTCGTCATCCAATGAGCATCCCAAAACAGGTACATGGCTGATATCGGTGTTCCAGCTGGCAAGACAGCTGGTGAGATGCTTAGCAAACACGCTCTTTTCAGGGCCATGTAGAATCATCTTTACGCCCTTTAGGCTTGCGATAAACTTTGTTAGCTCTTCAAGGGTAGGTTCATTGGAGAATTGAACGGCTGATAAGGTCTTTTCAAGTATCTGAGAAGGTTTTTCGAGCAGTAATAGTTTTTGATCACCCGTGGATCCTTGGAGCATGTTCATGGAGACTTTAACGCGTGTCTTGTTTTGACCGAGGTCCTCCAGCTCCATTTCACCTTGGATATAATTAAGCAACTGCATTGTGAAATTGGCATTAGGGATCGTCGAGGCTGAAAGACCAGAAGGAATTGCTGGGGAAGCCAATTGGATAATATCAAACACAACCTTTACCAAAGGTGAATCTGGAATAGGAGAAACGGTAAGACCAAATTCAATGCAAGCACCAGGTGTGCAACCCTCTAATATATTTCGTAGTAACTATTATTGTTGTTATTAAAAGGTTAGAATAATGATAATGAGATTAAATAGAATAAAGTATACTTGCATTGATCAAAGCATGTTTGATAGCATTTTCATCACCAATGACATTTGTATAATGCAATTCATTATCCGAATGATAAATGACAAAGTGAACCCCCAATTTAGCAGAAATACCGGCAAGGGCATCACCGACATTCTGCACCAATTCCCCAATATCAAACTCCTCTCTAACGGTGCTCTTTAATCGATCTTCCTTTGGAATAATTGTATTAGAATCAAACTGATTCAACATTTTCGAAACCAGCTTGAGATGCGAGCTAATATGACACGCCTGGATGATGGTGGTGTTGATGGCCGATATGCTTGCAATGGGCACTGCAATCGAACATGCGCTCAATAGCTCGTGGGTGTTTGCAAGAATGGACGTAGGCGAGAACTGCTCCAACGTGGCAATGACCATGAGCGCCGCATCGCGGATTTCTTGCGAAACCGTCCCCAGAAAAGTAGTGCGTTTGTTTAAATAAGCCTCGATTGATTTATCGATTTCGGTCTGTGCACGTTTCTGTTCATTTTCAACCAGCTGATAAACCTGGGAATTCAGTTGGTGTTGGCACTCAAATAGCCTGCTTGTGATGTAAAATATACAAATAGCTACGCCCGTCAGTGTTGTGGGCAGCTTGTTACCATGGAAACAGGTCGCCATGGCCATGGCAAGAGCACCGAAACCTGATCCCTTCACTATTGAATGAAACAGCCGTGTATTGTGTTCGGTCCTGCCGAACGCAATCCAGGCTGGGATTAACAACCACAGTCCAACAAATCCAGAATAGAGAATGGGAAGGTGATGCGGAACGAGTAAGGCTGCACTCGCGAAACATAACAAACTGGCAAGTGACGCTAATAACCCAAGCTCTGACATTAATCCATTTAAAACCACAGATTCAGGTTTGATGTCTGACAACTTAATCTTTAGCACTTGTTCATCTGAATCTTCAGAGTCTTGCGTTGTTTGCTGACTTGTCCACGGCGAGCGTAAGTTTGGCAGTCTGGGCCTGAGTTTTGTGCGGTCCAGACGTGGGATTGCTTTGGGTAGTGTGAACTGCGTGCCAGTGTGGTTATTGTTTAAGGGTGTTTTTGCTGTCTGGTCAGGATCGAGCATTATTTATTACTATATTATACTTGTTATTATTGTTACTATTATTATTTTTTATGTATTAATGAAAACATGCAATAAAGATAAGAGAAAAAAAAAAGAGAGAGAAAAAAAGCCTCCACCCAAAGTAAAAAAAAATAACAAAAGGGAAGAACCAAGTAGAATAATTTATG
>VCJG01001779.1:23240-35244 GCA_024140375.1 Backusella westeae | reverse complement strand
TTACTATTAATGAACAGTTACCTCTTTTGTAAATGGCAACAACATGCTCTATAGAAAGTATGCTAATTTTATAGCAATCAGTGGCCCAGTATTATGATCATTTGAAGCTTAAGTATGGGATTGACAACATCCTAGTTTATCGTTATTATTATTTGAGGTAAAAAAAAAAGAGCGTATAGTACTAACACAGCGAATGATAAAACCACAATCCATTCTAAAGGGAAATGAAAAAAAACGCATATAAGCAAATTTGGACTTAGATATTACATTGACGTCACTCTAATTGAATTTGTCGTGAAAAGTGTCGTGCATGTAACGATATCCTTCTTTTTTCTTCCAAACTCTGACGCTTTTCTCATGACAAAGGAATCCACTGGTCTCCGGCCCAGATGGTAGTGGACCCAGTCTGCGTCCTAAGTGAAGTGTACTTGGAACCATTTCTCCGGCGATGGAACCTGACACTGTTAGCGCATGTCAAGATAGGAAACATTCATCTCCAATACAGTAGATCCTCTAAAGATTCTCCTTCAGTTACCTACTTCAATCATGTGCGTAGATTTAGTACTTTGAACACATTTTGGGACGGTGTGATAGGAAATCGTACAAGTTCAGTTATTGGTGCTTCTCTCTTCTTTTTTTAATAAAAGGCTGTCCTACGGTGATTCAGGGCTATGCCCAGTACTCTACTCAACGTACAGTAGACTAGTTATAGTAATTGGTTTCTCCTTAGTTGTAGTAGCTGACCCCCTCTCTCTTCGTTGTATCTATACCTGTTTTTATATGAACGTCCAATAAAACTTTGATTTGTACATATTCTTTTTTGTTATGATTGACTTTTGTTTTACACCATGGTGGCGCCAACAGCGTCAACTCACTCAAATTTTTCGGCCAATCAAATATGAAGAAAACGGCTAAATTATCTAATCCAATAAAGAAGTGTATGACAGCCAAGACCAACAGGATTGCTTGATTGAATTAAAAAGTAGAAATATCCTGCCAATCACACTACTCTCAATATTGGTTATTTTGTATATAAATATGGCTGTATTTGCTCTTCTTTTTTGAGCTCATCAATCAATTCTAATTTGAAGTAATTAAATAACCAACATGCGCTTTTCTACTTTGTCCGCTACCCTTGCATTGGTTCTCTCTGATAACAATTGAAGTCATATTTCTTTGTTTTATTCTTCTAGTTTTTAAAAACCACTCTTTAAAAATAGCCAATGCTACCGCTTTCAATAAGCGCGACGTCACTGCTGCCACCCAAACTTGCATAGATGATCTTGGCACTGTTTCTAGTCAGCTCACTACAGTTTATAATGGTGTATGCAAATGTTTATCACTACACTAGAAACTATTTATTTTAATGATAAACGAATAGGTATCTTCATACGCTGCCTCTGATGGCTATATCGGAGCCCTTAGCGTTCAATCTGAAGAATCCACGCTTGAAAGCGATCTCAAGACTGCCGAAACTGACTGTTGTGCTGTCTCTACACCTGTATCTGATGACGATGTAAATGCCGTCATTGCTGAAATTGCTGTTCTTGTCCCTCATATCCAAGATACTTTGACAGCCATCGTTAACCAGAAATCGGTCTTTGATAGCGTTGCTCTTGTAACCTCTCTTGTCACCACTGACCTTAAGAACTTGCAAAGTGAAACATATGCTGTCATGGACTGCTTGCTCGCTGCTGTTCCTTCCGATTTAGCTGGCACTTCTCAGACTTACGCTGATGAGGTCACTGCTGCTTTTGAAGCCGCTGACACTGCTTATGGAATTAGCAGCTCTTAAACGACTTTCCTTCTTGATAACTATTTATGTTGTTGGTTTAAAGATATTGTTTGACACAATATATTAGATAATAAATTATTATTTATCTATCAATTTGCCAATTATATCGAGCTGAACACATCCTTAACAAGTATATATACCTTTAGCTTAATGGAAACATAATAGCATTGATGTATCTCGCTTCCACAACTATCTAATCTATGATCAGATAACGACTGTTCAAATTCAGGAACTGAGGTTGAGCATAAGAATAGATTTTTTTGGTCTTCAACATTGAAGCAAAACGTAGCCCTTAAAAACTGGCGTGTTACTGCCCATTCCAGAGCCAAATGCGATTGGAAGAAGATATGCGTCGTGTTCTTATCATGACCATGGCCTGTGAGTCGTCGTCACATCGGATTTTCAAATCAATAATAAGCTAACCTTCGCGTTGCTTGTTTAATATGTTTCCTTCTTCAGCATAACACAAAATGGCCTCCCCTTCACTAAAGATCAAACTAAGACTCACAAAACCAAAGCTCTCAGAGTCTCCTCAATCTCCCCAATCGCCTGCTTCTCCCATTTCCCTTAAAACTACCGTCAAAGAAGATGACTCGACGACAAGCAGCCCTCGTAAGAAGCCAAAGACAGTTAGTCGTATTCGAAAACCAAAAGCAGAAAGTACGCCTGGACCAGAAACGTAAGGATCTCTGACACTATGTTGCTCCTATTTAATCCTTGATTCATTGTTGTACTTTAAATATAGACCTGCTACAGTCGACGATGACAACAATAGCACAGCTGCAGACGAAGGTAAATACTATCTGTGGAGTCTTCATCCAAAACTAAGCCAAGTCATAAATTAGCAATAAGCAATAGAAAAGGCGGAAACCAAGGCAACAGCAATTCAAATAGCAATGCAAGCACATTGAGCGGGAGAGAGATACTAAAGTACAAGGATGTCAAGACTAGGCGTTGGGTAAACAAGCCGCTGGTGTTTTGTAATCTGGACGGATCACAAGTACATGTTGGCAGTTGGCAATCTGGTAAGGGCAATGTTGAGCTTTGTGGTAAAATGGGATACTTATGACAGTAAAATCACAGATGAAAATATGACCATCAATCATAAGGCAACGGAACCTGTTACTGTGGCCGAGATCGATCAATTGTTTTCATCCGCTGGTGGCGAAAAAGATTTTAGGCCCTTTCTATGCACTCAGCCTGGCTGCTCAAAATCATTCACTACGTTTGATCAGCTTCAAACACATGAAACCAACATGCACGGAACAAAGAAGATGGTGTGTGGCATTGAAGGCTGTCATAAGAGCTTTGTCACTACCGGCCAGCTGACAAAACATCGCAAAATGGTGCATTTTAGAGCTGCTAGAAAGGCAAAACTAGAAGCAGCAGCAGCAGCAGCAGCAGCAGCAGCGGGAACATCGGAGGAAACCTCTCTAGCAGCAACACCTGTGGGAGACGATGAAAGTGTTGATGTCGGCAATTCAGAGTCAAACTTGTAGTTTATTAGCCAAATCAATAAAGTATCATTCATTCATATTCTTACTAATATCAATAAATGCCATTTTCATTGAATTATATATATATATATATGTGTGTGTGTGTGTGTCACAGCGATTGTCGGCTTATTCTTTCCCTTTAAATCAATTTCCCCGCTCTCATTCCCTACTGCATATGCCGATAACAATATCAGCTGTTCTTATTCTTCAAATCTGTAATAGCAATTCAAAAATAGGCACATAGCTCATCAGCATCGCGCCTCTAGCCTTTTGTATTCTTTAAGTCCAGGGTTGTTGGAGTTATCGATCCTCCATTTTATACTAAATGTATAAAGTTTGTACTTCTTTAACATTCTTGTCAGACTCACCTATTTTTATGACAAGCTCTAAAAATAGTAGTGTAAACAGAGTGCGCATCCGCTGTAAGTCTTGTAAAATTGGGGCTCAGCTTTTACTATTTGTGGCCCAATCTAAAGCCCTTTCTATTCAAGATCAAAAAGTTACACTGCAAAAGCCACGACTCTCCTTAGCTAAAATCAAGAATAAATTTAGTTTTGTCTCTTCTTTCTCTTTGATTCTTTTTTTTTTTTGTTTTTGTTTTTGTTTTTTTTCGTGTCTCTGTCTATTTTTTCTTTATTGTTTCTATTGTATTATATATTTTCTTTATGAGACTGGAAAGAGTATGCTGTTGCATACCCGTACGTTTGGGCGTTTTCTTAATATCTCTCTTATCAACAGTAAGGAATACGATCTTGACATTTTTTTTAAAAAAAAAGTAGCCTAACGTCATTTCAGTGTGTTTATATTATTTTTGTTATTATTATGTTTATTTATAGAAAAGGTGATACTTAACAAAAAGTCAGAATCAAGTAAAAAAAATAATAATAACAATAAAAGTGAATAAATGAATATCTTATAATGTGTAGAAATGGAATTTTTGGCCACCAATCAACAGATCGTAGGCACATCCTTTACAGCCCAAGCATTTAACGCAGTGTTTTATAGTTTTATCAGCATTTTTATTGTTTATGCCACGATTTGTGTATTCGGATTATTTGCAATTTTGGAGGTAAACTTTGTTGAATACATAAAACCGTGTATTTGTCTAAAATAAAAGGATTAGCAACACCGTCGAATGGCTAGGATTTATAATATCGTTAATTGGGTTTTTGTACTTACTGTGCTAACCTTGTCTTTGGCATGGTGGATCTATCTTAAAGTTAAACAAGCGGATTTTCGAAGTGAATGTCAAATAGCCAGCTCTTTGGACTCTGGTGATTCAGAATCATGCACAGAATATGTGAACAAGCTTGTCATAATATCCGGAGTACTTGTGTTCGCAGGCAACACTTTGCAGGTATGTGGTACACGCCAAAAGTGTTGATCTACAGTGCACATGCATAATCTTTCTTTTATTTATGTAGTTATATTGGGCAAAATCTATAAGTAAATATAGCGCTTCATTAAACCGTTACTATCAGCATCAAAGGTTAACATTAAAAGACGAAGACGCGTCTAGCCATAGCGAACCATAAAATTAAAATAAACATTAGGGAAATGACCCCTTTATATATAATAATAATAATATCTATATAATATCGTTTTATTGTTCTAATATAATACATTTTGACTTGTTTTTTAAATCCAATTAATTGCCACGAACAGCACTGAGAACCTCGTCAGCGAAATCGTTTTCCTTCTTTTCGATTCCTTCTCCAACCTCCCAACGAATATAATCTACAACATCACAACCTTCTTCAATCTTGGCATCCTTTGCTACTTGGTTTACATATTCAGCAATGGTAAGATCAGGCTTCAATAAATAACGTTGCTTGTTCAAAACCTGGGCTTCTTCAAACTCTGCAAGGTTCTCCTGAGCATTACGCTCTTCCTCTGGGATATCTTGACTGTTTAAATAAGTGGGATTGAAACCAACAACCTGGCGGGCAATTTGACGGGCGGCCTTGTTCAATGCAGCACCAGCTTCATTTACCTCAGTGAAGGAGACCTTCTTTGGCTGAAGGACAGCAATACCACCAATTTTACCAGTAGTGGCATCACCACCATGTGTATACCCAGCAGATACACCCTCTGTCACAACGGCAGCACGACGTAATGAAATGTTCTCTCCAAGTTTACCAATGATTTCTACAATAGACTCATTCACAGTCTTTCCAAATTCACTTGCATCGACCTTTTCTTCAGGATGAGGCATAATAGGTGCGTTCAAGAGAGTTTCGATAGGAATGTTGGTAATAGGGCGAGCGCCAGATGAAGGAGTATCGTGTGCAAGCAATGATGTGGCAGCAATTTTTGATGCAAGATTTTTGAATACATCATTTCTGGACACGAAATCGGTCTCACAATTCAACTATACATGTATTTCCATATCAGCATATATTGACAAACTACGTGTAATTTACAATTATATCTTTATCTTACTTCGATAATAGTACTTCTGCTCTTAAATCCATTGGCAACAGGGATATCAACAGATGCAATAGTAATCAAACCTTCTCCAGCAGTTCTTCCAGCAACTTTCTGAGCCTTTTTAGCGCCAGATACCTGAGCATCCTCGCTTAACCAAGCCAAGGCCTTTGCATAGTCGTTGTTTGTCTTAACAAGAGCCTCCTTGGCTTTACTCATAGAAACCTCAGTTTCTTGGCGGATTTGCTTAAGAAGCTTTATATTGGGTTTGACAGTACTGTAACTTCTGAAAAAGCTTTTATGGATGCTGCGAGCAATGTTGAGGCTGTTCATAGTGTACGTTCTGAGTAAATAAATAAAAGTTACAGGCCCCCTTTTTTCGGAGCGCTTGGAGTAATGCCAGAAATTTAGTGGCTTTGCAAAGTCACAATAGTTGGCCAATCAAAATACATAAATTTATTATTTTTTTTTTTTTCTTTTAATGAGATTGAGCATTCAGGAAATTGTCTCCCTCCTCTTTCGTTTTTAGTTCGATCTTGTAAGTGAGCTTTTTATACATTATTTTATGGAGTAAAATGAAAAGAATAACAGAAAAATTAATCCATCTATTTAAGATCAAAAATGGCTCCCTCCAACGTTAAGTCCAAGAAGAATGCTGAGTCCATCAACTCTCGTCTCCAGCTCGTCACCAAGTCTGGCAAGTACACTCTTGGTTACAAGACCACCTTGAAGACTATTCGTCAGGGAAAGGGTAAGTCTTTATTCATTCTATCTTTCTTTTGCCTTGGGGGGACAGGAGCCTTTTTGCCATGAAAAAAATTCCTCTTGTCCTATTTTTTGCAATCTTTCTGTTATTTCCAAATAATTTTTGGGCAGAGATCGTCCCCCTACCAATTTGCTGACGCAAATTTTGTCAATTTGTAGCCAAGTTGATCATTATCGCCGGTAACTGCCCCCCTCTCCGCAAGTCCGAGATCGAATACTACGCTATGTTGTCCAAGACTGGTGTTCACCACTACAACGGTAACAACATCGATCTTGGTACTGCTTGCGGTAAGCTTTTCCGCACCAGTGTCCTCTCCATCACTGATGCCGGTGACTCTGATATCTTGAGCGCTCAGTAAAATGAGATCTTTTTTTATAAAAAAAAAATGAATCAATTCTACTTTTTTAATAAAAGGAAAAAATAAAAAAATAAATAAAAAAACATGAAAATGAGATTTAGTTTTGTTGTGAACAAAAGTGATGAAGAAAAAAATTTTTTTTGTATTTTATTTCTGTGCCTTTTTTTACTTTAATCTGTTATTGATACAATCGTTTACTCAATTGCTCTGTTTCATATATTGGTAAACCACAAGCAAAATTCTCACAAATAAAGGCAACCGGTTCATTGACTGCAGCTTTAGATGCTTCTGCTATTTGTTTAACAACTTCATTTTTTTCAACAATAAAGCCTTCTGCTTTAGCAAAAGCCACCATCTTGTTGGGTAAAAAAACACGTGAAACAATATTCTTGAATTCATTCATTTTAGGATCGTCTAGGATACCTGTCAATACAATCTAAAGAATGATGTTAATTTAGCTGTTATCGTGTTTTTTTTCGACATATTCTTGCCTCTTTTAATCCTACAAAAAGCAACATAAAGGAAGATACTAAAGCAGGCATTGCAAAAGGAAACTTATTCAGTGCTAATTTAAAAGATTCAAGCGTGCTTTGAGACTGAGTGCGATAAGTAGAAAAGTCCAAAATAGTACCAAGGCGAACTAGATTATCTAATGATACAGCATTCCTAATTCAATATATTTTTTTAAATAATTGTTCTTGTATTAAAGATCTGTATGTTTATGTGTATACTCACGCCGATGGTTCCGCGCCATCTTGCTCTACAAACAGATACACGTATGTTAACAAACTATTACAAGATGAGAATATATATATTTACCCTCTTTCATTCGGATTAACATGTTTTCGTCAGCTTTTGATACAACAAAATAACCTCCATTCTCATCATCATAGAATAGCTCGTTCTGTTTTTCTTGTAGATTATATGCCCACTCCATCCACCGTTCGTCAAAAGTAGCTTGGTACAATTTCAAAAGTCCTTGAATCATATAACTATAGTCATCAAGGAAACCACCAATTTCTGAGGGCCCATTACAGTAACTTCTCAATAAGGTATTGGTTGATGGATTGTACAAGTTAGAGTATACGAATTCAGCAGTAGAAATTGCGAGATTTAATATGTTTGAGTCTTGCGTAGCTTCATAAGCATGAGCTAACCCAGTAATCATAAGACCGTTCCATGAAGTGATGATCTAATTTTTAATAAGAGTAAAGTTGTTTATTAATATTATCATATTTTGTTTTTACTACTATCGTCAATATATATATACCTTCTCGTCTCGATGAGGATGGGGACGCACTTTTGATCTGCATTCCCATAATTTCTCCTTTCCAATGTCTAGTATGTTTTTCACTTCTGTAAACGTCATACTAGCTGCTTTGGCAGTTTCCTGTATTGTACCACTCTCCATTAACACATTCTAAAAGCATATGTGCATTTGAAAATACTAATTTTAGATACTTTTTTTTTCTCTCTACTCGTTTTTCCTTGGTGTTACTGCTACCTTTTTCAATAATTCTTTATGAGGGTCCTGCTCCGGATCTACATTCCCATCTTCTTTGACACTATAGTGTAAGCCAAATACATAAGAGTTAACCAGCCCCAATATATCCTGTAATTCTGAATTTTCCCATACACAAAACGCTCCTTCAAGTTTTTTAGGTGCACTTTCGAATGGAAGAGAATCGGCGTCTTCAGCAGAGTAAAAACCACCTTCTGTATGATATAAATCGCGCGAAACATACTTGACGATATCGTTAACAATATCTAAAAACAACGTTTCACCTGTAATCTGATAGGCTGACGAATAAACCGAGAGCAATTGAGCTTGATCATACAACATTTTTTCAAAGTGAGGAACATGCCACTTGGCGTCAGTGCTATAACGATGAAACCCACCACCAACATGATCTAAAACAAAAGCAATCCGGTCAATCAGTCTATTTTTCTCAAGGTTATACCATTAACCCAACGCCTTACCGTGAATTCCACCAGCTGCGATTTTTCTCAAAGTAAATAATGTCATATCAAGAGCATTCTGAGCTTCTTTCGCTCTTTCGGCGTTTTGGTGGTTGTACATGTAGAAATCAATCAAGAATTGTAGTTGCACAGGTGTAGGAAATTTAGGTGCTGTTCCAAAACCACCATGCTCTGAGTCAAACGAACCAGCAAAATGATCATACGTGTTCTTAGCAACCTGGTTTGCATCAATTTGCTTTGAGTCTTGTGCTGGTTTGGCTTCAATATATGTTTTCAACTGCTGAATCATATTATGCCCACTAGCCTTAACCTTATTTGAATCGCTGGTCCAAAGTAATGCGATCCTGTTCAAGAGTGTCTTAAACCCCGGACGACCGTTTTGGTCTTCTGGTGGGAAATAGGATGAACCAAAGAAGGGGTTTAAATCAGGTGTTAAAAATACAGACATTGGCCAACCACCACTTCCAGTAGTGAGCTGGATATATGTCATGTACAATTTGTCTACGCCAGGATTCTCTTCTCTATTTTTAAGATTTAAATACCATGACACTCTTGATTTGATTTCTCATTTACCTATCCACTAAAGCATAAAATTAGCCACCCAAACACATTAAAGAAAATAACTGTGGTTTTACCTTTAACGTTTACAAAATACTTATTCATGATCTCGGCAATCTTCTCATTCTCAAATGACTCATGTTCCATAACATGGCACCAGCTATTAAAATATTAAGTGATCTGTTGTCAGTGGTTTCCAATAACCAATACTTACTGACAGGTACTATAACCAACACTAAGAAATATAGGTTTGTTTTCATCTTTTGCCTTTTTCAGAGCCTCTTCGCCCCAAGGATACCAATCAACCTAAAGCTATATTCAGTAAACTTAGTTTTATACCTAAACCTTCTACATACCGGATTATGAGCTAACCGAGTTCATAATAGACATATCCATAAGTATTATGATTTCATGTAACAAGAGATATTTCATATTCTTACCATGTTGCTGATTAATGTGTAGTTAGTTAGAGCCAAGTAATTGTTTTATAAAATACAAATAGATGCTTACAAGCAAATAAGGACTTTTTTCATTGATCAGTCGATTAGTAAAATTATGTGACATTGTTTATTATATTTAATAAAGTAAGAGGGAGAAGAGAAAGAGAAGGAAAAGAAAGGATGAGAAGTGTATTTATGTTATTTTGATTTCATGTGCCGATTGATTGAAATGATACTAAAAACTGAATACACATGCATAAAATATTTTAGCTTCTTTTTCCACCAAAGAATCTAGAGAAATATGGTTTCTTATTGACTATTGAACGCAGCATGAAACCTTTATCCTTGTTTGTTATCTTTTTATCATCACTCGATAGCAATGCCTCTTTTGTCGGAAAAGATCTACTTTTTACTATTGTTGCACGTTTGTTTGGACAAAGTAACCCATCTGGTCTCTCACTCGGATGAAGGAGAGAAATACTTGACTCGCTCTTTACCATGTTGAATTGCTCCTGGTTTGGTACACACAAATGATGGTTTGAGTACATATCGGCAGATGCAGATACTTCATCAAATGCGCCGTCAGTTTCTACCTTTTCGTCTGCAAACCCTGCTTTATATAGAGTGGATTGACGTATAGTAAAGAAATTTGTTGTATTATCTATGGGACCATCACGACTGTGTAGAAAGAATTCAGATTGAGAGCTGGCTGAACTACTATAAGTACTACTGTCATCGGAGCCATATCGTGTGGTTTGAACCTCTTTAAAAGAACCCATCGATTGAGAATCCTGGTTCTCTGGAGAGCTCATTTCGAGCGAAAAATCTGGCATAGATCTTGAATATCGAAGGCAATTTTGAAGTCCAAAGGTGTCTACTTCAAAAGCGCCTCTACTATTAATATCCCTGCTAAAGATCGATTCTCTTACTGATTCACACCCATCAAACGTCTGTCGCTCATGCACACTACTCCCGTCATCTCGATGAAAACTAGCACTATCTTGGGAGCTCACGTCCGTCAATGATAAAGGGATATTTTCTTCTTTACCTATGTTTATCGAATGGAAAGATTCATTATCTCGTACACATTGTTCTTCCACTTGATTTCCACTATTCGGAGGGATTCCAAGCGCCATCATTAAATCCGGGTCATTTAAAGTATTTAGAAGCTCTTTCCTGGTATTAAGTGAACGTTGCATGAATTTTAAACTTAATAAGTTCATAGTGTGGACTGCTTCTGACAAACTGATTGATTCTCTACCGCTCCATGCCTGTGCACACTGTAGCATTTGCTTAGAATCAAGCCACTGCTGATCTAAATAATGATCCATTAATTGTACCCATGCGTATCTAGTATAGTCCTCGTTTGGGGAAGTTGGTGTGTTTCGAACAAGTTGTTCTTTCCATGAGTTAACAAGTGTTTCATAGTCACTGTCCACGTTTGGATCAAGCGGATGAACGTAGTTTGTTTTTAACTTTTCAGTTGACTTAAAGAACATTATTTGAGCTAAAGCAAAGAGTTCGGATTAGCAGATAAAACAATAAGCACTTTTATATATAACTCGATTATTCTCATTCTCATTGCTATTAATTACTCTTATATTTGATCTTATCTCCTTTTATCTCATTTTTTAATCATTGAACTCCTCAATTTTATAATATTTACAAATTACACTTTGAGTTACAAACAAACCAAACTATATAAAAAAATTGCGTGGGATTTGTTGCTGTTTCCATTTTTCTTCTTATCTCTTTGTGTTTTGTTTTGATTACCACTATCATGTTCAAAGATAAACAAGAAGCGCCAGCAAAAGAAGTGGAGTTACCCATGCAAACATTTTTTTTTCATGAGGAACTATCCAAAGGTATTCATTAAATACCCTCCTTTTGCAAAATTATTATCATTATAATAATTAAATAGCAATATTGTTAAAATTGTTGATATTATTGATATTATTGATTCCAATATCATTTCCTTTGTAGATAATAATACGCGTAAATTAAGTGATGATTCTTGGAAAACCATTCCCACCTCTATCCAAATAGCTCATATTTTGGTAAAAAATGTTTTTTGATTAGATACAAAAGAGTCATAAACTAATAAAAAAAAAGGAGAAACTACGTCAAATTTCTATGCCAAAAGTAACAGATGAAGAGAATGGCGAAGAAACACTAAAAGAGAGC